>JAAGNO010021823.1:42928-57569 GCA_033439905.1 Ceryle rudis
CGGCGGGCGGCCATTGCGCGGGGGGTGCGGGGCGCGGGGGGCGGGAGGCCTGGGGGCGAGGGGGGGGGGGTGCGGGGGGGGGGGGGGGGGGGGGCGGAGAAGGGGGGGAACCGCCGGGGGGGGGGGGGGGGGGGGTGGTTTACAAAGGAGAAATCAGGAGCCAGCGTACAGATCTGAACTGCATCAAGCTCCTTAAGCACCACCCTAAAACAAGAAGCAGCACTCCTGAGAGCCCTCACCCACACCCCAAGCACTGCCCAGGAGCCTCCAGCACCGGCCTTGCTGGGGAAGATGAAGTGACAGCAGCTTCAGTCACTCCCGGGCCTCCTCAACCCACATCTCACACCACACACATCTAGAGTTAGCATTAGTGAGATATGATCAAAGAGGAGACAGTAATGCAGATGCAATTTTGGAGGAAGAGGGCACTTTATTTTGCATCTGTAAACAAGCAGGAAAATCCTTTAGCATGCTAGTTGAGGTTTTTTTATTATTAACCCTTCGCACTGTGTTTAAGATTGTGCGCATTATTTGGTGTTTATTTAAAAAGATGAAGATATGAAATGTCATACGATCAAAATACATTGTGCTTACAAACAGATGATTTAAGTGAAATACTGTGTTTTAGCAGGTAAAACCCACCGACACTGCCAGGGAAGTGTCTTTATGTTTAAGACATTTTCTCCTCCCATGCGGTAACAATTTGCATGGCAGACGAGGTTATCTTCACACAAAGAAATCTGAAAAGTTGATTTAAATCAGTAGCATAATCAAAGCCTCACTATTGCAAAATAATATGATTAAACACTCCATTATTTCAAATGCCACAGAACTAAGCAGATCCTTGGAGGGGAGTACTTCTGTACATTAATCCATGCATGTAATTATCGATATGCTTTCCCATGCCCTATTCAAAGGCTCTCCCCTGAGGCTTTTCTTCCACTTACACTAGGGGGAAAAAAAAAAAAACCAAACCACGCCAATCAGTTCAGTTTAAAGAACAGGTTGTGGAACTCTTTTTGATCTACTGCCTAAAGGATCAAATAAGGAATTCTACCGACCGTAACATCAGAAGCAAACGATAGGGCTTTGCTCATCCCGGTGGCCAGCACCATGTGCAGGCAGCACAGGCAGGGCACGGCGTGCGCCTTGTGCTGGTACACATTGTGACCAGCGATCCTTCCAGAGCACCTGGGCTAATAAAACACTCAGGTCCAAGTGCTTTATTAGACTGCAAGAAAAAGGGTGCTAACAGACGGTTTAATACAAGGATGCATGCCTTTAATGAAACTTACGTATGTAAAAATTAAAAGCAATTAAAGAATAAGAATTTACTCTGTAAAAGATTAGAAAGATGCAAGCCAATGCCCACACTGGGTTTTTGGTACATGTATCAACTCGCCCATGCTGAGAACAGCACCAGGCTGGTTAACAGCACTGCTGTGTTTAAATAGATATGTACCTACCAGCCTCCTCCTAGAACAAGACATCTAAAAGAAAAAAAAAAAATATATATATAATCACCAGATGTATTGAAGAGAACAAAAGATGGAGTATGAAAAACAGCAAAGAGGTTTCAGCACAAGCACATCCCCCATGCTCCCAGCCAGGAACCCCACAGCTGCAGTCAGAAAAGGGCAAGGTGTCGGGCACAAACAGGCATGGCTAAAGCCAGCATCATTCCCCGCTCAATGCAGGTTAAATTGGACTATCCGGGAAAAAGCAGATTTCCATTTCTGGTGAATTTAATACACTAATAGAATGAATGACCAAAGTATTTTGGTTGCTGCTAGCACACAAGCAGCACCTCTCTAAGGAACTGGGGGACATGGATCTTGAAACTAATATATTTGCTAGCAGCCAATAAGATCACAGAATGACACATTTCTTCTGCTTCAAGTTAAAAATACAAAGGAAATTTCAAACATTTAGAAACTAATGTTATTCACTTTGATCTTTAAAAATATAACACCATCTGTTGCCATCAGATTTACAGTACAGATCGCAGATATCTACATTTATTTGTTCATATAAAAGACTGTCAGCAACCCCAGCACAAAAGTGAAGGTCCTCTGGTAATCCCCTGAGCTTCAAGAGGAAAAACTACTAGATCTGAAAAACTTAACCGACAGGTTATTCATGAGAAGCACAGTATCTACAAAACAAAAACCAACTACTCCTCATGCCACAAAAACTCATACCCGTAAACCCACAAAACTAAACCCCTACGACATGCTAATACCATGAACTGTGCATATATGCAGGTAATATTGGGAGAAATTTATCCCAGAAATTCCTGAACCTCAATAGCCACCTATTTCTGATCCCTGCTGTGCTGCTCCCTCAGCACTTCTGATTTCTGCATGCCAATGCCTCCAACTTTGTGGGTTATGAAAGGTACAGGTTATACAAGGTGTGGGGTAGGAGAGGATTTATTCTCAAGTATCAGCATTTTTCATTCAATGCATGTTCCATAACTAAAGGTTACAATGCAAATATGTGAAAAAAGTGACATTCCCATGTCAGCAGAGTCTCAAAATTTAGTGTGGGCTGGCTTAAAATTTGTAGAATAAACAAAACTTAGCACATATTCTTATTATAAACTTATTATGCAAGAGGAGTCTGGGAAATATGTAAAACTATATAAAACGTTCAAGTTACTTTCTGGGTATGCATTAGTCATTACAAATCTAACCCAAGTTTTAAGGGGGTAACAGTCCTGAGTGGCCAGGCTAGGACACCCACCACCAGCTAGATTTGCAGGAGTGGTCAAATGTCAGACCTCTTATTAGTGTCGCATTATTAGTAAATTTAAAATAAAGGCTTTGACCTTTTTTCAAACAAATAATTTACTCTGCTGAACAGCTATCTTCTCACTTCAGTAAAGTCAAACATGAAACCTTGGAAAAATAAAATCTTACCTGCATGATGCTAATGATCACATTTCTCATGTTTCTAGCATTTAGCTTTTTGTGCCTTGGAAGTTAATACAGCAGGAGAGAACTTAATTTTTCCCCCCTGTGACATACTCTGTCCTGCTGGTATTTCTTGATTGAAAGACTGCAAGTAAAGCTGGCTTTGCCTTGTGAAATTAAGGTCTACTAGTCATAAAAATCCAATTAGTGCTATGAAAATTAAGGCACAACATTTCCTCAGTCTCATTCACACCAATATAGACTTTTTTTCTTTGTCAAGGGTGAGGACACAGCAGAATGACAGGATTTTTTCTGTTTCATTTATATATTGACTGTAATAAGGCCAGGCAGGTAGGCCTGTACAAGTGCTGATTCTGTCAGCAGCCAAAGTTGCCAGGACTGTGAATATCGTCACTTATAGATTGATAAATGGACTACATGGACTAATTGTATTTCAGCATCTCTGGACAGATGGCATATCTTACAGCCATATGGTGATTATTTCCACTGTGCTGAAAGTATATTAACACTTATCAAAATGTTTAAAGTGATGAGATGATCTAAAATAATTTTTCCATGAACTGGGATAAAAATGATGGGCTCGGATGGGCAGACACACTGGGCCTGGGCTCTCTCCCAGGATTCCCATTCGGTGCAGGCTCAAGGGCCTGAGGGTATTGCAGAGTTATTGATGAAACTGGCTGTGTACTGGGTCCTCAGCTGGAGTACAGCGTCATTGTGACAGCCAGGGAATAACATGCTTCATTTTAGCTATTCTGCGTTGCCCTTATTTAGTTGCCACTATTTGCTGCTTGATATGCCAGCCGCCCTGTGAGTTGGCAGCACAGATACACATACTATCTTTTCCCAGTATTTTTTCCTAAATTGTTCTCTGGTTGAAAAGACATTGAACTAACTGCCCTATTTTTAAAAGCAGACACATACCCAGCTCTGGCCCATGCAAACACAGTGGAGGATTGCCCAAAATCACAGACGGTAGGGTCTCTGGTGTAGCACTATACATGCACTATATGCATTTAGCTGTCCCCATGTCTGCTTCTTAAAGAGGAATCAACTGGGAGAGGACAGAACTATGACCTAGCAATCCAGTGAAAGAAAACAAACCCACTGGGTGGCAACCAGAGGCTCATCCTGCTCATTGCCAACTGGATAAACCATTGCTAAGTTCTGCAGTGCTACTTCAGCACGAAGCCAGCAGCTCATCGTATTTACCGAATGCAAACAAAGCACTCGATGGATAATGCATCAGGCTGATATGCATCCCAGATGACACAACCTGCTTACTACTGTGTCCTTTACTAATACTTTTGCTGTGGGGCTTTGAACCTTTTATGATATTTTTACAGCAGTGAATTCACCCTTCAAAACAAGAGGAGAATACATGCAGGACACCTGATCTTCTTCTGCTCTACCTTACTGCTTATTTATACCAAACAAAAGCAAAATCAGCTTATAAATTCCAGCCAGATTTTTATGGTAGAATAACTCATATTATACAATTTAAATTATTTTTTGATTTATTTTCAGAACAAAATTCTGAATATTTGTTTTAAAATAGGATTTAAAATCATGTCTTGTATTCATACATTGAATTTATTCTCATGGTAGGAGTTTCCTAGCTACTGGAAGTGGACACCTCCCTTGCTGGGGGAGACAAGCTTGAGCACCAGTTTCCCCTATTTGCCATAATTAAATTATAGCAAGTCAAGAGCTAGAAACTGCACTTTTTGTAGTCCCTGTGATCTAATATTAGTGCCTGGTGTTAGTATGCAGAATGGATTGAGTACTCACTCAGCCACTGAGGATAAGGTGCCAAGTGGTGAGAAATTCTTACTATACTTTTTGCACATTCACACTTTAGCACCCTAAGAATTAAATTGATTTGACTTGTAAGGCCTCCATTACAGATCTCTGTAAACACAGTTTTCTTTTAGGAAGCTTTACTACCCCTGAAAGGCAGCAAAAGAGCACCTCAGTCACCCATTTCCCCCTAGACAACCCAGCCCTGTGTTCTTGCATGTGTGTCCCCAGCCAACATGTTTGACCCAGGCTTGGAGCTGCTGTTGCCCCAGGCATTGGCCAGGCTGTCCTCCCCACAGGGAGCCATGGCAGCTCCAACATCACCGCAGGAGAAAAGTTCCAAAAGGTGATGGAAAAAGAAGAGGGAAGAAAAGAAAGAGATCTTAGAACTTTGAGGTGTAAAGTTTGGACCACCCTGTTTAAGACATTGCCTTCCAATACCTGAAGGGAACCTACAGGAAGGCTGGAGAGGGACTCTTCACAAGAGTGTCCGGCAATAGGACGGGGGGAAATGGTTTTAAACTGCGGGAAAATAAGTTTCAGTTGGATTTTAGGAAAAAGTTCTTCAGTATGAGGGTGGTGAGACTGTGGAATAGATTGCCTAGAGGGGTTGTGGATGCCCCATCCCTGGAGGTGTTCAAGGCCAGGTTGGATAAGGCCTTGAGCAACCTAGTCTAGTTGAGAGACCCATAATGGTGAGGTTGGATTAGATGATCTCAAAGGTCCCTTCCAGCCTAAGCCATTCTATCTATGAAAACAGCCATTCTTTTAAGGAATAACAGGCAGCACTGCATCATCCCAAATCGGTCCCAGTGGTCACGTGTGTCTGTTTTCTTTTCTGGCCAAAAATTCAGAGGTCATCCTGTAAAATAGTTGATGAGCATAAACTCTTTCCAGTGCAACCTCATGTCACTTATGCTAATTTAACAGTTATTGTAAGGTGTGTTGCAAATCAGTGCAATGTTACTTTTATATTTCATGGCATAAGACTTACAGAGTTACACAATATTGCTCTACCTCCTAAGGACAAGGATGCCAATTCATAAAGCAGGGAGGAAAGACCAAGCAGGGAATGCAAAGTGGATTAGTTATTTTGATTCTGTTCCAAACTCTAAGCTTAAAATATAAAAACTCTGGCAAGTTCTCCTCCACAGAATTTGAAATGCTAATTTCTAACTCAATGGAGAAAAGTTCTCGCAAAGATTTGAACAATACATATGCAGGATTACTCCTCTGAAACTGAAAAATTCAGAACAGACCTTCTCCATAGAGGGAAAAGCAGGTAACCACAACCAAAAGAGAAGTGCTTACCCCAGGCTTCATGAGGAGCTCAGTCCAGCTGAAGAAAGCAGCTCTCCCCATGGCCCTCTGGAACCACAGATTTTGCAGAGAAGTCTGGGAAGGCAAAGCAGGGCGATAGAGATTTCTGGGAGAATCAGGCTGCATATGACTAAGTCCTTGAAAGCTGATGCATCTTCCATAACATGCAATTTTAAATGTCTTGAACAGATGCTCAGAACTTTCTGTCCAGGGAACATCTTTGAGGATCATGTGGAAACTTTGAAGACATTATTTGTCCTTCAGATCTCTCAAAAGACAAAGTGGAATTTCACATTATGCACAAACACCCATTTCCCTGCTCCAAAGCACAGAAGAAGATGGAAGAGACACAGAAGGGAAACAAAAGTTGTCCAAGAAAGCATAGATTCACACACACTCCTGGATCTGTCTGGGACAAGGCAAGCAGCTTCCCCATCTACCCCAAATAACTCCCAAAGCAACAGCTCCCTTTCTGGAACACAGGATCTGATCCTTGTTCCACACCTATTGTGTGTCATTGTAACTGAGATTAGAGACTGAAGCTTTGAATTGATTTTCCCTGAATTTGGGCAGGTGTAGTGAAGTGACAAATCCCCATTCTCTCAGTCAAGCCAGTTTCTGTTAGTCTTGAAAAGGGCCATAAACCAAATTAGACTCATTTTTAAGTATTAGCATTTTTAGAAAATATCTTAAAGACAAGCTTATAAAGACCAACTCTATAAACAACAGGCAACAAAAAGTTAGCTAACTCCTCTAATGGACTACATACGTGAAAAACAGCTGTCAAACACAAAATTTGTGTCCTGAAAAGCAAGAGCTCTCATTCACCTGTGAACTGTAAAGTTTTAGGCAACTAAATCTCCTTTATTTCATAAAAGAATAAATTTCTTCCTGTCCCAGCTGAAGTAGAGGGAATTATTATGACAATCATTGGATTATACTTGCACATCAATAGAGTCCGAAAATGCTTTTACCTCCTCCTTGTATGCATATACCCAAGGGCAACAACTGTGCCCTTGGGGGTATGTTGTGCCTGTGAGCACCTCAGGACTGCCCTGTTTGGGCAGAAACCTCCTGGCAGGTCAGGGAGGATTATTTCAGCTTTGGGGCTACCTGAGGTTTGGACTATGTGAAAGAAGGGGCTTTACCTGGAGGGGCAGAGCATGGGTAGGTCCTGGTTAGAGATAGGGTGATGGCAAGGCAAAGACATGGCAACAACTACACTGTTGCCATCTTTGCACTGGTGTTTGAAGTACCTACCAGAACAGAGCTCCTGCCTTGTCCTTAGACATCACAGCTTCTGTAGTAAAAAATAATAAGGTGTCAGACTCTCTCTGTGTTTCCCCACACATTTTCCATGCAGCCCGGAGCCCTAGCACAGCCCCAAATGCTGGCTGGGGCCATTTTGGACATCCTATCTCAGAGAATTTTTCCTGGGGTGTTTTTTTTTGTTTGGGTTTTTTTTTTTAATGCTCTCATTGACAGTTTTCAATATCACAAAACAGATCACATGTTCCCACTTAAACAACTGCAGGGAGACATTTTAGATGTGTGCAACAGATTTATGGTGGAAATCCAGAATACAAAAGCCTGATAAAACCAAGGAATGAAACAAAGGCAACAACAAAGTGTTGCTGATACAGATTACAGATCAACTCTGAAAAAGCAAAGAACTTGAGTCAGTCACTGCAGTGCAATTAATGTGAGGAAAGACAGTATGTATCTTGAAGTACTATATTTTCAAGAGGAAAAGCCCTACGGAATACTCCCAGCTCTGGCTATAAGACCTGCCCTTCTTCTAGAGATGAAATAATAAGTAGTGAATACTGAAAATAAGGTGCTCACACTCCCAAATAATAAAATTAACATTTCCCTTCAGAGCTGTGCAAGGTTTTATTAAAAAAAAAAAAAAAAAATCAGTGTTCCATATCTGAGGAGAATCCACTGCAAAGTGTTAAGCAGAGGCAAACCACAAGTATTTATACAGTAAGTACTCACACACCATTCCACAGTCCACAAGGAAGGATCCCTCAGTACAACTATAAGCGGCTTTCAGGAAGAAAAATTGTATGAGCTAGCTATATATTTTTAAACATATTCCATAGAGGCCTTTGCTGTCTTGCCACATTGATGTACTAAAACTCACCTGATAAGCATGCAGTTATAGGACTTCTATTATAATAATGCAAATGCTAATGGGGAACAACCTCTAGCAGCTCCAGAGGGCTCTCTCAGACCCCTTGATGTGTAGGCAGAAAAGTGCAACTTCTACAGAAAATTTCTTTTTGAATTGCAGCAGGGTTCGAGTTTCTAAATCCTGTAGGCTGCAGTGAAACTTCCAGGCAGAAAGAAAACAGTTTGTCACTTCAGAAATTCTTACAATCTCGGATTTTGATAAGCCACGTCAAATAAATAAAATCAGACTAGCATGTGGGGGAGGCAGGAAAGGAGGATGCGTTGCCACCGAAGTGAACAAGCTTTGCACAGTAACCAGCACTCCCTGCTGCTCACACCTCCATTGCCAGACCCTCTTTCCCCTGTGTCAAATCTGCTCATTCCTCTCCATGATAAAGCCACAGTTGCTTTGCAGCTAAAGCTCCCAGTCTTGCCAGCCTTCAACATGAAGCCCACAAATCCTAAAACACCTACACAGCAGAGCCTCCTGCTCCCCTATGAGTCATTAAGCAGGCTGTCCCACTTGGTGATGTCATCCAGCAATATCCTTTTTCTTAAGCAAATCCTAAAACGCCTTAAGCATCAATTATTTAAAATATTATCTTCATTTTAATCCTGACCACAGCGGCAAAATTACCATTATGAAGCATTTCAAAGTGATGCAAGAGGGTCCAATAGCCTCTAATAGTTGTTACGTCAATAAGGAGTCAGCAGCCAGCTACTCATGTCACACATGAGCTAAGCAGAGAGCATCCAAGCCAGCAGCAGCAGGCAGATTTCTCTCTTACAGACAGGCAGAGAGCAGCTAGGATGTGTCATCAAAAATATAATCAAAGATCAACTGTATCATCCAATCTCATCTTGCACATTTTGCATGAGCACATATTACACAACCCCTGCTCACACCGTCTCTATCCTGTGCTGGGTGATGTGTGGCTATGGCGCAGCAGTAACCTTCCCTGATACTAATGGTCTATTCCCTGCCTAATTGCTCTTGCCATTAAAAGTGCTGCTTTAATGCCCAAGCTTAAATGCTTCCTGTCTTCATTTGAAGGCAGTGCCCTTGTCGCATTCTGAGATTTAATAACAGCATTGTCAGCTATTTACAGTATACAGCTGAATTATCAGAGGAGGAGTTGAAATACATTCCCCTAAGCACATTTACATTCTAAAAGGCCACAACCAAAACACAGTATAAACAAGTCACACGCTGTATTTGCAGTGCACAAAGCGTACAAATGCAATGGACAGCATTTAAGGTGCAAACAGGCAGAGATTTGGCCATGTAGCAACCATTGGAACTGAGGACCTTCCCATTCTGCACACACCCTATCATAAAGTCAACAGGAAAACCAACAGGTGATTCAAAATGCTTACATGTCCTTAAATATATGTTCATGGGTGAGGCTGCTTATTGTGGGCATGGCATTAATGAATTAATAAAATGAATACACAGCACTGAAGAAAACCTAGATGCAAAACCAGGCTGATGCCCTTGCTCTTGGGTTCCCAGCAAACTCATTGCTCCTCCCTGAATGTTTCAGTCACACTGGGAATGTGCTTGAACAGTTTAAGATACTTTGTCAGATCTTGAACCAGTTGAGACTACTTTCACTTTAAAGGAACTGAACATCAAATAATTCTTTTTAACATTTCAAATGATGCCTTTGTTATCAGGAGACCTACTCATCATCCTCTTTTGAAATAGTGAGAAGGGCTTGAGGGACAATCCCAACTTTGTGAGGGATATTTTATTTATAAGGGTTTTTTTTTTTTCCCCCTCAAGTGAAAATCAAATTAACAGTGGTAACTAATTAGGTTAGTAGCTGAGGCAACTTTACTATGATCACTCTCTTAGCATTAAGTTCTCTTTCTGTTCACTCTTTCTACAGCATTGTCTACAGGAGTAAATTTTGGTGAAATTTACACCAAACCATTCAAACTAGTTGTGGTACTGGCAGATTTTTCCTACTGTAATTTGCTGAACATATCTCTAGCAGACCCCATAATCTTTTCCTTAACCCACTGTGTCTTTCATGCCAATCATTCCCTTCATCATTTCTTTCTGCTACTTGGGTTTTGGAATTTCTCCCAATCCCGTGTTTTCCTTGAAATTTATTTGCACAGGAGATTTTGACACAAGTTCAGCTATGTTCATCTCTCTGCACTGCCACAAACTCCCCACAATCGTGTGAGAGGTAACAAGGTCTCTCACTTGATGGCAGACTTGGATGATACTCCAATATTACAGGTTTGTTCACTCGTTTGAATGCAACCGCACCAAAATCCTAAACATACAAAAATCTTTATGATGATCTAGCTATTTTCTCTTGTTTATTTCTCTCTAACCCCAACCTCCTGCTCCCCTCCCCCCCGCCCCCCCAAGCTCCCTGACTCTCTAACCTTATTTAGATGCTGCTAAATATAAGAAAGGAACTACATGTAACAGGTTTTCTACATACTGTTGAGGTCAACTGAGTTTTGCCATCCATTTCAGTATACCAACATAATGCTTCACAACTCCAAGTTCTTTGGACCCAACTTTTCCACTTGATTTTGTACAGACACCTGTACCCGTGCACCGAGATACTAAATTCTCCAAGTCGGAACAGTGGCCATTTATATCCACTCTGCAAAATGGGAATAGCTACACAAGGAATCAAGGATGTGAAGAATCAAGCATCCCCAGTCCACTGCTCCAAAAATCATATGAATACCCTCAACATCTATGAAATCTCAGTCCCCTTCTTTGAACACAAACACTATCACCAGTTGGATGATGCTTGATATAATCTAGCCCCCTGAGCTATGCTAGGAACTGAAGCTGCTCATCTTAAGATCTGCTGATCTTAAAACCTCAAGAAGAGTCCTTGAGCCCACAGTACCAACTCACTCGTCCCAGCCTTGCTTTGAGGGGCAGTGGCTTTGCAGTGAAAACTAGATGATGTTATCTGCCTGCCACTCCCAGGGTTCCAGGACATCGCTTTCTCTCACAGACAGATGGCCCGGACAAACTCTGGAGAGAGACAGAACAAGACTCCCGTGGATTTCAGTGGGAGCTGGACAACAGCCAAGGTGAATTTCCTCTGCAACACACTATTCCTCGCTACAGAGATTCTTAAGTGAAGCTTATCACCATGGTATCTAAAGTACTGCTGCTACTGGGAAAGGCCAGCTTGAACATCGCCCAAAATTACTATCTTCCTGCAACACTAGCTTCATCAAAACTTCGGCTTCCTTCACCACCTTCTTTCCTCGTGCTCCCATTTATTTGCCTTTTACTCATGAAATAAAGCCGTATGGTGGCCGATGGGTGTTACTATTGCTAACAGCAGGAGAGGAGTGCAAGGCAGACTTTCCTAATGCTCTTAAATGTCACTGCATAATAAAGACATTACATATGAATACTCCCAAAAATATAGGTCCCCAATTGCACCTTTTCATGAAAATACTACAAGAGGGGCAGAGATTTGCTCGTGAGTCCAGTTTCCTTAAGATAAGCTTACTTCATTGCTGGATCCAGGCTTGGAAACTCACCTTTTTCCACCTTCCTGTGGGAAGGTGTGGGCTCAAAGCTCACCTGCACGAGGGACAGATGGATCCCAGCCAGACGGGACTAATTTACCACATTAGCCCCTGTGGAAACAGCACAGAAAATCCATCTCATATCAGCCAAAAGAAATGCGTGCTTTGAGCTAGTTCATCATTAACCTGCACAGCACACACTTCTACATTGTACAGCTTTCTGCAATAATTTCTAACACTCAGAGGCCTGATTTTCATTTTGATGATTTATAAAAGAGATATAAAATTCTATTTTATTGCTAGAGGGTATTTAAATTAGTTGAGTTTTAATCCAACAGATAATATAAATAACAGCTTCAGCAGCTGTGAAGTGATTTACAGGTCTAATCCAGACTGGATACTTGTTACACACCTCATAACAAGACATATTTTCAAATATTGGCTTGACCCAAAGACAATGGTTTTCAGCCAGCAGGAACCTTCACATTGACTTGAAAGGGGACTGAAGCAGACTTACTTTTTTTTTTTGCCTGGACACTTTTTTTTTTTTTTACCTTTTTTACAACACTGTTTCCACATCCCCTGCATTACAGACATTCATTTTTTTAAAAACGTGGTGCTACCTTCCTACCTAGTAAGTTGAACTAAAACAACAGTTTAAATAGCTCAGCTCACACCTAATAAGCAATTTAAATAGCTTTGCTAAGCTTGAGTAGCTATATCAGGTTTCACAGCACCATCAGTCACTGCCAAAGCCATAGGCAACATTTAAATGAATCATTAGCCACCCTCAGGAAAAAAAAAAAAAAAAAAAGAAACAAACAAAAAAAGAAATAAACCCGATTTTAAGAGCTAAGAGTCAAGTTATCATCACAATTTCTGTGAGAACATGCCCCATATGTGACACCAAAATGTGCCCAGAAAGCAAATCCCACTGGAATGCTTGGGACAAAATATATTCTTTCAAGTAAGAAAGACCAAGCTCTGTGGTCTGATCACAACACACTCCACAAAGGCAGAGGAGTACAAAGGCACCCATTTCACAGAAGGAAAAGCTGGAGTGTGCAGAGGTGAAGGATTTCCCAGCAGAGATGGAATAGGGAGGAACCGGGGGGGAGCTGCTCCTGTGTCATGTGTGTTAAGCCACAGCTGCAATAACGCTATCACAAACATACTTCCATGGTCTCTGTATCAGAAAGGTGAATGGCAAGATAATGACGTGAGACACTGTCAAAACGTATATCCAAAAAACCACCTTGTCTGCACTCTGTAGAGAGTGTACGAGTGCGTACAACCCACGCGAAAACCCTGGGAATGAATGATGCTGGGAGCTTGATCTCACGTGCACCGGTGTAAAACTGAAACAGCTTACTTGAATTGAAACACATTAAATCAGGATATTGAACTAGACTGGTGAACGTGCCTTGTCCCCGTACAAGTCTGCACGACCCAACACTATGGCTGTAGCAGCACAGACATAAGCACAACCAGAGCACTCAAAAGCATTCAAGTCCATTGCAGCCTGAATAGCTCTGGAGGTAGAGCAGCAGCGCACCGAGCCCAGAGCTAAGACTGACTTAGAGAAATGGGTGGGGGACCACTGCGACCTTCCTCTCAATTCTCCCCAAGCCACAGCCAGACTGATCCACCGGTAAGGAAATGGTTAAAAATGACAACAACAAACATATTTGCCTTTAGAGGCACCCAGGTAAAACGAAGGAGGCAAGTTTCCCTCGGACGGATGTTTCTGACCATCCTGGACTCAGTGGGGCAGCACTGCTCCAGCCAGGTTTTGATGCTTCTTTTTCCAACCCCAAGGACAGCTTCTGTTTTATTTACCAGTGGAACTCTACATAATTAAGAGGCAGACGAGCCCCTTTTAATCCTGAAGTGAAATACGGGGAGATACTCACTTAGATCTTATTTCTCCCTCCACTCCTGTACTTCTATTCAGTACTCCTGGGTATCAAATTCAGACACATGCATGGCATTTTAATTCATTATTTATCCATATTGTCTCGAATTATATCACTGACAATAATGAACAAATCTGTAGTGGGAGTTTACCTAGTTGGAGGCAGCATGAGGAAGCTCAGAAAGTGGAGAACAGTTCCTTGCCACAGGGGGGTTGCGGAGAGGCAAGGGAAAAGAAAAGGTGTAAGAGAACATAATAGGATAAAAATAAAGCAAATTAAATGTGTGGGTTTGGAATTCCCCAAGACACTCTGGTCGAGAAGATCTCAGACCTATATATAGTTCAAGCCAAAAGCACAACGTTAGCCCCTGTTTCCTGATATTTAGTTCACAAACTGCTCTAATGCCAGCATTTGGCTTTTGTCCCCTCCTTAAAGTTAGAGAATAGGAAAAATGCAGAGCTGATTTTTAGAAAGATCAAGATCAATTCTCCAAGAGGCCTTCACGTGTGATCAGAGACTTCTGGCACGTTAGAAAAAAAAAAACCACAACCCACCAACGGGGAAGGGGGATATATTTACACAAATTAGCGAACAACCGGCACAGTTCAGACAAGTTCACCGGGTGCCTCCAGAAGCCAAGAGCTCTCGCTGAACCAGAGCGTGAACCATCTGACAATGAACTCGCTGCTCAGCCCAGCGCGCACATCCCACAGCTTCCCGAAAAGGGACCGGACCACCGGCCCCGCACCAGCCTGCCCCGGGCCGCGACACCACCAGCTCCTCCCCGCTTATTCCTGCGGGGATTTTGCCACCGGTAACGTGCCGGGGGTGGTTTTCCTCCGCCGCGAGCCCGCTCCGCCGGTGGCTCGGGCGGCAGCCTCCCCGCCGCCGCCTCCAGCGGGCGGTAAATGATTAATTACGTTATAAAACGCCGGTTTTGGGGAGCTCTCAGAGTGCAGCCGGGTTCTC
>JAAGNO010021825.1:0-17415 GCA_033439905.1 Ceryle rudis
GGGACATGTAAGAGAGACTCTGGCTTCAAGGCAAGGCGGCCATATATTGCCTGAGCTATATGTTGAAGCAAAGTTCACCCCCACACCTCCTCCACTCACCCTGGGCCAGGATTTCTCCAGCATCAGGCCACCATCATCACCAGCTGACTGTCCTCCCAACCCAGGGCAATGCGATAGTGGGGCAGATTTGGGGGTGCAGGGGCAAAAGGCTGGATGTCAGAGGGAGATCCCCCTCTCTTGCCCGGGGCAAAGCCTCCCCACAGGCTGCAGGACTAAGGTCCTTCGAGTGCTGAAAATAAAACTGGAGTCAAAGATGTTTTCCAGTCACCTGGAGGGAGGAAAACCAGAAATAAATCTCACTGCTCATGCTGTAGAACACTGCTTACAAAGAGAATTATTTACTGTGATCGGCTGGTGCACTGTCCCAGTACAAATCATTAATTCAGTTCGATAACGGGGAACACAGTGAACCTCTGGCAGTCAGCACATTGTAGAATGAGCCTGGCCCAGTCTGCAGCTTTTGTTGGTTTTTTTACCTCTGCAATGGCTGTGCCAAAATAGCGGTGACACAAGGCTCATGTAGACTTTAAAATCAGAGCGTTCCTCGGTTGACATGGACAAGACATGTTCTGTGTACTGAAAATCCTGGTTTTTCAAGCCAGTTCTTGTTTGAGCATGTTGGGACACAGCCACTGAGGCCGGGTGAGCTGCCAGCAGAGAGCACTGCCAGGGCTCTCATCCTTTCCCAAATCCTACCCAGCCACCCCTGGGTGATGCTAAAAAATCAAAAGGTCACATTTTAAGCAGCAACCTGCAATTCTGATATCAAACAGAAATGACTCAACACACCTGGGCTAATTTCTTTTTTTTTTATCTGCAAAATGTCATTTCTCTCTGATTCACTAAGCAGAAAACATCTAAATAATGAATTAATAAATCCAAATAAATCAGAGTTCTTTTTCCATGAGAATACAGGAAAATCAAGTCTTGTAACTTGATTGTCAGTCTCACAATATTTGCTGTTCCCTCTAAAGTTCTGCTACCTTGGAAACGTGGTTATTTGAGGACCACATTTATTGCAGCCCCTGATGCAGCAGGTCCTGGGCTTTGCCTGCTCTTGTGGGGCAGTAGAGAAATACTCTGCCATCCACAGATGATTGTGGTCACCTGTAAAGATAAAAAAACCTCCAATCCCAGCAGAAAACTCAGCCTGCCTCATGGCATACTGACTCATCTGCACACATAAATGGCATGGGATTTTTTTTCCCACTCATTCCTACAACTGATGATTTTCAAATTCATAGAGGTGGCTAAGAAAAGGCTGGATGAGCCCCTCAATAAAGCTAAACATTTTCAGATACCTCCCTGAGCACAGGAGAGCAGCGCTCAATACAAATGTAAATCGAGGCCCTTTTTTTGCTGTTACTGAAAAGCCTTTGCTTGGTTGCCCGAAATCCCATCACTCAGGTTATGCATTTGCCACCCGCAGGAGTTCTCCCAGCCCCGTGCCCTCGCACTGCCCGGGACACGCTGGCAGCAACATCACTGCCGTGTGCCAGAGCCGGGCAGCAGACGGGAGCGCTCCGATGTGGGACGCTCAAGGCAGAGCTGGGCAGTAGCACCTCTCCAGTGAGTGAAATCATGGGGCCAATGAACACCTTAAATACACGTGAGGCAGGCACAAGAGAGGAGCTGTGCCACTGCTTAGGGCCTCCAACAGCTCCAGGGAGCAGGAGATGTGAAGGAAACCGGGAGGCAGACAGGCGTGAGCAGCGCTCCCTGTGCCCTGCCCCGTTCCCATGGCAGGAGACACCCAGCCCCAAGCCTTCATTCTGGGACAGAGATAGTTCTGCCTACACTGCAGAGTGCAGCTTGTGACCCTTCCCTTGATTACAGCAGTCCCCTCCCAGCCCGTGTGGTCTCTGCCTCAGTTTCCCCAATGATCGATGCCCTGGGGCAAAGGGGACTGCTCCCAGTTTGCTCCTCTCATCTCGCTGCACTTCTGCACCTCATAAATTTTCTCTGCAAGTACCACCACAACCCCAGGATGCAGTAGCAGTTGAAATGCGTGGAGGTGACAGGGGTAAGAGAAGCGTAGGATGGAGGACAGCTTTCCTGAGGGGTGAACCCCCATGGACATCCCTCTGCTGCTGCTACTCCAGGAGCACAGACCCACCAGAGCCCTTGCAAACCTCAGAAAAGCCATATCCTCACTCCATGGAAACAGCTTTTAAGCTTCACCTCTCAGGGCACAACTCTAGCGAACAGATTTTAACCACATAGGCAGGAAATAACATACAGCCTTTCGCTTTGTCTATCTGCTCCAACGAGCACCTTTTGAAGTCACCACACTGATGCAACAAGCAGCTACTACCACCCCATGTCTTTGGCTTTCCTACATTGTGCCTGAGTATGGTCCAGCAGAGATGTCCAGCTGCTCCCAAGGAGGAAAGGACAGTCTGGCTAGCTTGGCAGGACTCACCCCTCTCCTTTCTCCCTGGCGGATGAAATATATCAGCTCTTCCCATCATCTGCCCTATATTAAGTCCCAAGGAAGCAGGTGGCCCTGGCCCTTCACCTGAAGTTGTTTTCCAAGGTCATTTCCCTGTGGCTTGCCAGGCTAAACCTTTGCCCTTCTGATTGCCAGCCTGTTTACTCCTGTGACAGATATAAAGTTATTTCTGGTCTCAATTATGCAGCAGCAGCTGCTCAGCAATGCAAACAAGGGCTGGCTTTCCTTGGGCATCCTCTTTGGGGTGCTCGTTTTAGCTCTTGTCCCAAAATCACAGTATCTGGGTGTCTTCTGAGTGACATGCCCTGTGACAGGGAAGGCAGGGGAGGAACATCACAGCCTGTCTCACATTCCCTCCCTACACAGGTCAAAACCACTCAAGGCAGGAGGGCAGGGAGAGGAGCTTTGCTGTGGGGAGGGATGCAGGAGTAGGCAGCCAGCACGGGTTGGTGCTGCTGGGAAGGAGCAGCGGTTCAGTAGGGAATGGGGCTCACTGCTGCCTGCAAAGGGGCAGGCAGCCTGGCACACCCCTGCCTGCAGCACCAGCTGGCAGCACGAGCCACACAGAGAGCTGCTGCTCTCTGCCTTACCCCTGGGGTTTCTAGATGGTCAGCACAGTCAGATCAGTGGGGCCAGGAGAAAGGACAGCAGGGGTGGAAGTGAGGGTAGTTTATGGAGTGCAGTCTCCTAGCCCCTGGTCTGGAGGGACGGGGAGTTTCTTTTCACCCAAAGCAGGACAGAGCAGAAGAAGGCTGAAAGCTTTGGCCCTCACCATCAGACATCTCCCACCCACCCCGAGGCAGAGCTCTTCTCCCGCCTCCCCGCTCCCTTCCTCCTGCTCTCTTCAGGCACGCACGGCATCTGAAATAGCCAGAGGCCTGCATGTCCCTGGCGCCCGGCTGAAAATATCTCAAGTGGGCTGGCTTCAGGCACCAAGGAAGCAGCAGAAGCTGTCGGACACCGAGGCTCTCCCTGAGCAGCCCTCAACACATCCGCTCCACACTCCAGGGGCAGAGCTCTGCTGCGCCCCAAAGCACCCGGTTGGCACCTGGCAGGAGCAGGAAGACGAGGGCAGCTGCTCGGAGAGGGCGGTGCTGCCAGCTCTGGACAGGCCGCTGACAATTCCGCCCCACCCCTGGCACCGCTTCGCCAGGCGTCAGCACCTCCGAGTGCTGCTGCGACCAGCACCACCCCAGCAATGGCCACATCGCCGTGGGCAGGGCTGCCACAGCACCCGGTGGCCATGGAGGCTCTGACCCCGTGGCCCGGCAACAGCAGCAGGGCCCTGTGCCCCGTGGATGCCGGATTCGCCCAGCGCTTCTTGCCCGCCGTCTACCTGGCAGTGATCCCCCTGGGGCTGGCAGGGAATGGGCTGGGGCTGTGGCACCTCTGCACCAGGACCCAGCGTGGCACCCGCTATCCCCTCATCCTGCTGGTGGGCAACCTGAGCCTGGCCGACCTGCTGTACGTCAGCACGCTGCCCTTCCTCGTCAGCTACTACCTGCAGGGCAGAACCTGGCTCTTCGGGCAGGGCTGGTGCCGGCTCACCCGGGGCCTCTTCCACCTCAACCTCTATGCCAGCATCAGCTTCCTTACCTGCATCAGCATCCACCGCTACCTGGGCATTGTGTATCCACTGAAGGCACGGGGCAGGTGCCAGGGAGCAACCTCTTTGGCATGGCTCAGCGTGACGGTCTGGGTGTGGGTCATCGTGCAAGTAGCTCCTGACTTTGCCTTCAGCAAGATGGATGACACGGGGACACGGTGCCATGACACAACGGGACACGACAGCCTGGGCATTTACTTGCCGTACACCGCAGCCATCACCGTGACTGGGTTTGTCATCCCATTCCTCATCATCATCGGATGCTACTGCCACGTGGTGGTGGTGCTCTGCAGGAATGACACCATGGACCTCAGCCTCAGGAGAAGAAGCATCAGACTGGTGATTCTTGTGATGGTCCTCTTCTCCATCTGCTTCCTCCCGTACCACATCTTCAGAATCCTCAACCTGTTGTCTCGCGTCTGGCAGCTGCAGGGGTCTTGCACACAGGCTTTAAAGAACATCTATATTTCCTACCAGGTGACCCGGGGCCTGGCCAGCCTCAACAGTGCCCTCAACCCCTTGCTCTACATGATGACCAGCGAAGACTGCACGTCATATATGAGGACCTTCTGTGAAAGAGCCAGTCAGTCCCTGTGGACCACCTTCAGGAGGGAAACCTCTTGCCAAGCAGATGAGAAGATGACGGGCATAATTCTTTGCGAGGAGGAGGCTTCTGATGAGTTCTGAGGTACTCAACACCTCCTCTAAAGGATGCACCACTTCATTTTGTACTTAACCCCTTCTTGGGACCAGCTTTCCCACCTTGACGCTGGTTTTGCAGAGCAATGGTGATAGCAGCAGCATAACTGGCTCCAACCTCACACAAGGGTTGGACAGGACTGCTGGCAGTAAAGAGCAAATGGGGGCCAGGTTTGAGAGCAAAGCTACTCGACCCAATCATTTTGTCCATGGTATACCTCGAGATGGAAAGAGATTAATGTTGCATTTACCCCAGTTCTGATTTCTCATTCCAGCCTCCAGTGCAGTGGTCTGAGCTGGCTAACAGCCCCCAGCCTCCCTAGCTGCTCATCATACTCCTCCAGGAGTGAGGGATGGAGTGTGTGTCCCCCCATCCCCTCTCCTCCCCTGGACATGGGTTTGAGACAGGATTTCCTCCTTCACTGAGGAGGGGGCACCAGTAATTAACTATCTGTATCACAGGACATCTGAGAGGGTGAATTCTTGCAGGAGAGGAAGTGCTTTGGAAATGGAAATGTTCATAAAAATATCAGGTTTTAAATATATGACTAAGCTGTGCCAGTTCCTGGGTTAGTTGTTCCTGGGTGACTGAGCTGCTTCAGGATCGGTGTTATCCTCTACTGCCCACCTCCTTTACAGAAGAAAAAAAGAATTTTAGCATTACTCACTCTTTTTTGGAAGAGCATATAGCAGACAATAACAGATGGGCATTTTAAAGTTTCTGGAGGCTGTTGGTTGGGGGTTTTTGTGAGGCAAATGACTGCAGGAGCCTGAATTGCTGCTTCCAGCAGGCATATCCCAGGAGAGCTTTGAAACCTTCAGGTGGGTGGCTGCGTCTTACTCTTGCATCCAGCCTTGCGAGGGGATTAGATATGTCTGTTAAAATTAGACATGCAAAAAAAAAAAAAGAGAAGTAACGGCAGTTTGAAGGTTTGTGAAAGTAAGATCCGATGGTGAGGGCAGTCCATCTGTCATTGCCAGCAGAACAGGGGGCATGTGGATCTCTGCTTCAGGGGGAGCAGGGGCTCCTGAGCAGTATTTTGTTTTCTGCCCTTGGTGCTCCTCACCGTGAACAGCTTGAGCATTTTGGTCCTTGTGAAAAGACCAATGCAATTTGCATCAGCAGATCTTGCAGCTCGGCTGAAGTGGACTGGGAGTTAAAATCATCCAGTTCTGGGAAAGTGCTGACCCATGAACATTGTGCTCTTTGAACCAAAGCCTGATATTTATCACCGCTGATCAACTGCTCCTTCCACGGATCCACCTTTGCTGCTGCAGAGAGGGAGTCACCGCTGGCTTCAGATGGAGTTAATATGTCTAAAGTGCAAATAAACACCTAACGCTTTCAGTCGGGAGTCGTCTGGCTTCTTCTGAAGGTTTGTAAGAAGGCAGGAGCCAGCTGGCCTGCGGGCTGGAGCAGGGGCCCATCTGCTGCCGGGAAAGGTGACCAGTTTCCCAGGGCTCTGCAGACGGGGAACTGCTGGGAGCTCCCGCCCTGCTGTCAGCTGGTGGAGAGCAGTGCTGGGACAGGCAGGCACCGAGGTAGGTCCCCAGTGTCTACTCAGCCCCAGGCAGAGGTCCAGCAGGAGCCCTGAAGCTTTCAGCTCCCACCTCATCCAGAGGAAACCAAAAGGCAAGGTTTAAATTCCTAAATGAGATGTTCTTCTGTCTCTGCAGCAGGGAAAATCTTTGGGATATTAGGAGCAGGTCTGGCCCCTGCTGCTTGCACACACTGCCTGGGTCTGGGCTTCTCCAGAGCTCTGAAATCTTCTCTTTTCCTGAAAAAATTCCCATGCCTCCAAGAACTGTCCAGCTCTTCTGTGTTCACACATGGATCCCATCCAAGATGCTTCAGCTCCCCACAGAACCAGCCAGGGGTCCCCACAGCCCGCAGGATTTGCAGCACCCCATCACTGCACCCACTTTGTGCGGGAGAGGTTGACACAAAGCAGCATCGCACCCCAGAGAGGGAGCGCTGAGTATGAAGTGCCAGCAAACTGCTCTCTCCCCCTGCATGGCTGTGCTCAGCTCTGTCTTCTCCAGTGCCCCTTCATGTCATTGTTAATAATGATTTAAAGATCTGTATCCTGAGAAGCATCTCTGAGCCCCAGGGACAGTTGAAGCCATAAATCTGCTCATTTTTTCTGTGTCCTGCATCTGTCAAATCAGCAAAAGCCATTAAGGATCTGCGTGTTGGGCTGATGCCACTGAGATATTGGGGTGTTCTTCCTTTTTGTGCATGTATTTCTTGCTTTGCAGTCCTCTTGATTCTCAGACAGTGCTGCTTCCCCTAGGAGCTGAAGGGAGGAGTTCCTGCCCTTTATTAGCTGCATGTGTAATTAAGGGCCAACTGCTGGCACATGAGCTGTGTGGCCAGCTTTTGCAGCTGGTGATGGAGCAGTGAAGCAGCCCTCCTTCCTTCGGCCCTCCTTCTTTTAGCCCTTGCTACCAAGGGAGGTTCTTTCCCTTGAAGAGAGACACAACTGTTTGCTGTGGGATGCTGTGGGTCCATGGTTACTGCTGAGGACATGTCCAAAATGTGTGGGCACTGCTGACCCCTCAAAACCTCCCCAGTGCTCTTCATACCCTGGGGGCAGAGGAGTGGGATTGTCCCTGGAGCAACCAGCACAGGCAGCTCTTGGTCTGTGCCAGTCCTAACTCAAGGCATGGGGAGGGGAGGGTGTAGTGCACATTTCAGCAGTGGGTGAGGGGACAGGGAAGGTGAGGAACTGCCACCTACTCCCCCTTGCTCTTCTCCCAGCATCTCTGCCAGTCACTGGCACAAGCCTTTGCTGCTGGCAGGAGGGGGTCTGTACCCACTGGAGTTGCTGTGTCGTGGTTGCACCCTCAATCAGGCATCACCCTCAATTCCTGGCTGGCACAAGTGCAGGGAGAAGACCTGAGCAGAAGACCTGCAGCAGTGCCCACCTGCTCAGGAGCTGACTTTAAGCACGGTCCTTTCACCTCTGCTGCAGAGACCTTCCAGCACTGTCAGGTTCCTTTACACAAGCTGCACATCCTCATGGGGTGAGATGGCTCATGTGCAGGCACATGTACAGAGGCACAGATGCACAGCCAGTTTCTTTCCCTAAAATGCAAAACTGTTTTTCTTGGCATGCAAAACACTCTACAAGAAGAAAATATCACTATCAGTAGCAGCTAAATGCATAGGAATCAACTCTGTTTAATTCTTTGTTTCACTTTGCACAGATTTCTAAATGCCACATTTCCAGAGTCTTTGTGATCCCAGAGGCACCCAGCAAAGTGCAGGGGTGAGCGGTGGGGAGCAGGAGGGAACAGCGAGTGCTGCAGGAGCCTGAGAGACCCCCTGAGTTCAGCAAACTGGTTGCCAGGCCTTGTTTAAGAGCTGCTGGCTGTAGAGGCACAAGGAGTAGGAGTAGGAGTAGGAGCTGGAGTAGGAGTAGGAGTAGGAGTAGGAAGATTTGCCCCCACCAGCAAATGTAGAGCTCATGGTGTGTGATACGTGGCCTCGGGCTGCAATCTGTCTCTGACTGAGCTGCCCACCTCACTTCAGAGGGTATGGTATGTCCAGTGAAGCCCTGTTGGCCAGACAAGCTTGGATTGAAAACGTGGACTTGTGTGTTTGTCACCCACCCAGAGATTTCCACAACCTGGGGGAGCAGGAACTGGTGCTCGGACAAGGGCTGGGGGTGATGGGGACATCGCTGCGGGACTGAGATGGTGCAAAGGGTCCAACACCCAGCCACCCCTGGGATCCTGCACCACAGAGGCTCTGCTGTGCAAACAGGGCATCTCCATAATGTGAGAGCCCCCAGGCAGAGGTGTGAAGAACACGTGTAAAGCTGGAGGAGAAGCAGCATGAGCAGGAGGCTCCCACAGGTCTCAGCTCCCTGCTACACCGGGCACCAAGCCGTGGGACTTTGTGGTACATCTTTTATGGCATGGTGGGAGCCTTCAGTGCGCACACAAAAGGGATGAGTCACTCAGGTCACTAATGAAAGGTCACAGCATCCTCAGATTCAGCAAGAGGCATTTATTTCTGCAGCAAAACAATTTTGTTGCTGAAGTACCTTTGGCTACAGGGACAAGAGACCTTACAGGTTAACTTATTTACCAAGGATGTTCAGCAGACGGGGAAGGAATAGTAGATGCAATTATTCCAGGTGACCTGGGAGAAAACGGTAAATATTACCTGGGATGAGGTACCGTAAGTGAAGATTTTAATAAAAGAGAAAAAGCTGAATCTTTGTCTATGCTGGGCAGAGTGTTTTGGCATCTGGGAGACCAACAGCTTGTGAAGATGAGCAAATCACATAAATAGAATAACATTTAGAGTGACTGGGTGAGGCCATCGCTCTAATATTATTCCTGCAGTGCACGCAGTTATAAATAGGTGATGCTGTGTAGCGTGGGACCTGGGGAGAGCGAGAGCTGAGGAATGCACTTGCAGCTTGGCAGCAGCAGCATTGCGCAGCTCGCAGCTGTAACCAGCATTTGTATGTGCCTTACAGAGTGACTGCGGCTGCACCTGCTGGCAGGGATTTGTCCCACAGGACTGGGTGAGCCCAGGCTTGATAGAGATGTGCCATTTTTCAGATCGTCACTCTAAATATCCCCCAGTGGCAAGCCCTCTGTGCCCCTTGCCATCAGTGCTGCTCAAGGCAGGGGTCAGCACAGAGAGCAGGGCAGAAAGAAACCCCTGGGAGCTGCTCCATGCACCGCAACTTGCGCTGCTCGCTCAGCGGCCTGGGAGGAGGATATCGTTTGAATTTCACCCAACACCTCCACTCTGCCCTGAGCAGGAGATGTTCACACCACATACCACAGCTCCCAGTCAGTTCTTTCCAGCCCAGATCACTGTGCAGCACCACTGTGCCTCCAGTCCAGGCTGTTGAGGGTGAGAAAGTGTCATGGCAATAGGAAGATGCTGGTGTGGAGGAGAGCTCAGGGGTAGGTTTGCTGGTGGTGATGCCATCGCTCTCACTGAATGGAGTGTTATTTGGAGTCAAAAATTCCCCTATAAAAGAGTGTGTGATGCTGGGATGTCAGCACAGTGCTGTGCTGAGAGCCCAGAGGGGCTGGAGATGCAGACAACCCTTGGGATGCAGCTCATCTAGGTGCCTGTGGCTGTCCAAGACCCCAGCAGGTCTACAATACCTAGCAGGAGATGCTGCAGCCTCCCCAAGGCTGCTGGGGGAAAGCATCTCCCTGTGTGCAAAGCAGAAACAACAATCAGTCCCATCACCATAACTCCTGTCCCACTGTGCTGAGCTGGGAGGTGGGAAGAGCTTTGGCAGGTTTGTTCCAGGGCCAGCTTCAGAACAGAGACACCAATGGCACAAGGTGGCCAGTGAAGGAGAAGTGCTCTATGAGCTGAAACATTAAGAAGTCTGTGTTTTAACCTATTTGTCCATAGGGATGCGCATGAACCATGAATCCATCATGGCTGGATTTTTTGGCCACAGCTGGTGGTGGAGGTGCCAGCCTCTGGGTGGGTCAATGCCTCTTCCCACCCCTTGCCAGGTCTCCATTTCCTAACTCCTCATCCCTAGATTTACTGCCAGTAGATCAGCCCCAATGGGAACAAACACAGCAGCAAGGAAGGCAAGGGGAGGGTTTATTTTCCTTTGCACATTGGTGAGGAGCAGAAGGTGGTTCATGGATGAAATCAAGTAGTAGACCCAGCCTGGGAGTACAGGGCAGCATTGTCTCCCAAATGAGGGACCTGAAAGTTAGAAAAGTATTTCAGAACCCAGAGAAGCCTCTGGTTTATTTTCCCATTTAGCTCAGGTGGTTTGCCTGCCTCCAGAAAATCTGAGTCTTAATTTGATTCCCTATAACTGATTCATGGCAGATCTGGCGTCCTGATGCCTGGAACAGCTGCAATTCCTGTGCTGCCATTTGCTCTGCCCCAGGGACGCCGCACAGTCCCCGAGCGTGGCTGGAAAGAAAGATCCAGGACTGGGCAAACAGCTGGGCCAGGCGCACACAGGAACATCTTTGCATTTGCAATTTAGAGAGGATATATCTCATCTCCCCAATTAATCCTGCTAGAGAACAGCCAGGAGAGAAGCAGCTGGAAAATCTCTGCATATAAACAAGACTTAGTAAAATCTGCAGTTTTGAGGTGGTGGAAGAAATATGTCTCTAACATGGTGCTTTCACTGCAAGAAAAACAAGTATTTTAATTTTGTTATATTCATTCTCCACTGGGCACCTGCTGTGCCCTCGGGCACAGCACAGCCGGGAGCATTTTCACAGGGCAATTTACATCTCCCCCGTCTGGGAAATCGCTTGTGGCCCCAAAGCTGGAGCTGCTTCTGGCCAGTGGAGTCTGGCAGCTGGGCCCAGCCTGTGGAGCATCACTAGCAGGGAAGGGAAAATGCATCTTGATGGAATCAAACACTGCATCAAAATAAGTTGGTGCCTGGCTGGGAAGCTCAATCAGCATCTCAGCTTCAGAGACAGGACAGGAAAGGACATCTTGAGTTTTACTAATAAATGCACTTTTCCCCAGTTCAAGTGCTGGGGCCAATTTGTTTCCTGATGGGTTATTTTTAGCATCAAAATGAGCCATTTGCTGTAAACTGTCTGCCTGAGAAGCGAAGCCCCAGGGTGACAGACAGGGCTGCCGCAGCTCCTGTGCCATGAGGTCACCTCCCTGGCTGCTGGCATGGCCAAATCTCACCCAGAGCATGGGCTCAGCTTGCTGGCAGGATGGTAGCCACCACCATTCCTCCCTCAAGTAGACCCAGGCAAGCACACACACGTGCTGCCAGAGCCGGGAACTGGGAGCTGGTGGCAGCTGCTCCCTGTCCCAGCCAGCCTGGGGTGCCCTGCCCAGGACCCAGTTAACCAGGGCAGACACCTTTGGCACTGAAGCCACCAGCAGGGCTCCTGGAAGAGGCTGCAGTGCTTACCAGGTACCACATGGGTTGTGATGTGCCACACAACATGTCAGAGCCCATCGCTCACCCAGACATGTCCCACGGGAACCCTACAGCAGTTCAGGGTCTTTCCCACCCCTGTGTCAGGGGCTGCCTTGCCCGACAGGGGTGAAGCCATCACCAGGGCATCCGCTGAAAGAGCCTCACATATTTGCAATTCATTCCCAGACCCTTTGCCCTCCCTGCCCCTTGATTTTCCTGGCAACCCTGTGGGTTGCCATTTATAGCATAGTGACGCTGCTACTCTGCTGGTGGGAGGAGAGGCACGCTCAGGATCAGGCCCTGCTCCCCATATGGCCAAGGGTTTGATGTGGCCATGGTTCTATGATAAGTCTGTGGCCGTGGCCATGGCAGCTTATCTCTAGATTAACCTGCCCAGGAAGTGGGACACTTCTCCAGATGTGTTCCCAAAGCCTCTCTCCTTTGTCACTGGTGCCCAGTGGCTCCTCACAGGGACCAGTCCACTCCAGCCTCCCACCCCTGAGCCCCAATCCAAACTGATTGCCAGCTCTGATTTAACAGGCTCTCAGCAAGTATTTCCACTAATTATTAAGCAGGGGCATTATTATTTTATCCTATTATTTTATTATTAAAGCCAAGATCCTCAAACCAAACTAATGAACCAAACAAAGCAGCTGAGATCAAGAACTTGCTAAAGCAAAGCAGCACCTTTCCCATTTGGTTGTGGTCCAGGCACTTTTATGGCAGGTACTTTGTGCCTGGCTGATGTTCAACTGACAGCTTTCCAAGCATATAAAAAACTTATTAGGCTGAAAATAGAGTTTGTGACCATAAACTGTCAAGAGCACTGTCAGCATTTCCAGACCAGGTCTACTTCGTGTACAACCACTGGCAGATCATGCTGCTGGGGGGAGCAGGGCTGGGGCAGATGGAGCTGTGCAGTCCCTTACAGGACCTGTTTTGGGCAAGGAGGACAATTGGGGTACGCTCACTAAGGGGCTGTTGGGTACTGGGAGGAGGCACAGTTGAGGTTTAACATGGCTGGTAATAGGCAAGGCGGTTGCCACATTTATACATGAAGCTGTGTCCACCTGCCTTGGGCTTGGAAACCTGCAGGCCACATCCATGGTGACCATGCTGAGACAATCTGCACCTGCAATCAGTTTATATTCAACATTTCATTAATTCCCTTGCTGAGCTTCCAGATTATAACTCAGAGCAAAGTGCCTGCAGCCATCTGAGCTACAAAGAGTTAGGGAGGGGGGGCAGCTGGAAGTCCCAGAGCCGAAAGAAAGCCGTGAGGGTCCTGAGCCTCCAGCAACCCTGAACATGGCCTGTAGGACAGAGACAAGTTAGCCCTGGCTAGCAAGAGGAAGATTTATGGATTCATGGGGCAGAAGCAACTGCTGCAATGTCCAGCCTGGACCCAGTCAGGGACTCTGTGTCTATCACCATGGCCCCTCGCACAGAGAGGAGGAATGGCTCCCTGTGCCCAGGTCACGGTGCCACCTGTCCTGGGACAGATGAGCAGTGCTTGGAGTCCCACTCTCATCTGGGCAGCTGGAGCTGGTTGTTATTCCTATCTCGGTATCTTTTTTTGAAGTGAACTAATCCATTGCTTTAAAAATATCCTGTGGCATTGTGAGGCTGTAATCTGGGTATTAAACGGCATTAAAGCCAGAATAGCTGATGCTTTTACAAATACAAACCCCCCCATCTATTTGGTCTTTAAAAACAACCAAAAGCAGCCGAGCACGCCAGGATGGTCCCTGAGCCCCCAGAGAGTGGGAGAACCTCACAGCTAAAACCCAGGGAAGAGGCTGACACCTGCCAGAGCCCATCCTCAGCCCTCGGCCGCCTGTGGGTAGGTGGGCAGCACAGGCAGCTCTCCAACCGCAGCTGGCACCGCGTGTCCTGCTGCCGTTGACCCCTTTGCTTGGGGACCACGAGCTGTCTGCACAGACCGAGGCAGCGGCGATGCCTGAAGCAGCTTGGGCAAAGCAGGTGGGATGCTCCCAACTCTCCCCATGTTTGTCGGGCTGGGGGACCCACACTGCTGGTCCCTATTTATCATCGTTAATCTGAAGCAGTTAAGTAGCTTTGCTTATTTCAATCCATTAGAACTAGAAAAGCTTTTTAATAAATTCCCTGCCAGCCTGGAATTAGTAGACATGGGCCAATTAAACACATTAATTAGATACTGGTTTAAACACAGATGAAGTTTGACTTTGCCAGCCTCGGAAGGAGGCAGCTTCTCAAACTTAACCTCCAAAGGACCGAACAAACAAGGTATGTCCATTCCCAGTCACAAGCACCTTACAACAGAAACATATCACTTTGACTTCTATTTTATTTTCAGAGCTCTTGCTTTCTCTCTGCCTCCCCATGCAATAAAAATGAGACATTTAATCTCATAATACAACTTCTCGCTGGAAATCAATGATAAAGTACATTATCTTGCCTGGCCTGATCCTGCGGCTCCAGCCTGACCTTTCTTAAGCACAGAGAAGTCGAGGGAAAGACAAAAGTTGAACTGAAGGAGCTTTCCCAGTGGGAAAGCGTGAAACTTTCCTCCTCCTGAGGAAGCTCTGCCCTGCACAACAGCGATGTGACACAGTTTGGTCATGCTCATGCCCCCGTGCTCACTGCACACAGGAAAAAGCGATGTGTGAGCAGTAAGACAGCAGAGCAGGCTGATTTCAGCACCATCTCAATTAGGAAGCCTACGACCAGCACAGGGCTGTGTGCTACTGCCACATGGACCTGGTTTCATCACCACTGGATTTGTTACTGGGGAGTTTCTCATTAGGAGATGGATCCTGATACCCTCGTTCCTCTGGAGCAGTGTTTATTCCACCAGAGTCTGCAACCTGTGAGAGGTCAAAGCAAACTCCCAAAGGAGAAATCCATAATGTCCCAATCCCCCAAGGGAGGGATCACAGCCCATTGCTGAACGAGACCCCTTTCCAATGCTTCTCTGTCAATGGCATCCCCATTTCCAGAAAAAGAATTTGCCTGAAGCTCTAACTCCCAACATAGGAAGGAAAGGCCACGCTGAGAGAAGACTCAAGCCACAAGAGACTACCAGGTGAGGATTTTGTCTGGGGTCAGTAGAAGACCTTGGAGCCAATCAAGTTCAACCCACCACAAGACCCAAAGAGGACAGGGCTAGCAGAAACCACCCCAAGGAAGCACTGAGAGCTGTTCATACTGTGGGGGCAGAGATGGCCACCCCTGCCCCATTAGGTCCCAGCCACAGGGAGGGTGACCTCCCATCCACAGACCCCATTCCTAGGTAGGCAGTGCTTTGACAAGGCCATGCTCTACCATCTCTGCCCCAGAATTGCTGGCTGTCATTGCAGACACAAACTGGAGGATTTAGGCAGTCTATGACCATCTAAGATTGCTGCTGCTGCTAAAGGAAACTGCAAGTAGCTTGCGCCTATCTTCACCCACAGCTCGAGGGCATCTCCCAGGGTTTTGCATGCTTAAACCTGCATTGGCACATTGGCCCAACATCTGTACAGAGCAGCTGGCTTTGCATAACATGCTACAGCATCAGCTTAATACTCCAAGTATTACCTGAGAACCACAGAATTTGACCTGCAAGGTTCTGGAAGCCCCAAAACTCTCATAAAAGATGTATGACAGGCACCCAGTGATGTGATCACAAGACCTCCTTCCTCTGTAATGGAACCAACAGGAGCACAATTAGCAGTCCCGTCTTCAAGGTGGGATGTCATTGCTGACCAGTGGAAAAAACTGCCAGCAGCTGGATGGCAGCAGGTAAAGTGTATCTTCTCTAGCAGGTGGCCCCAACATTGCTCTTGTCCAGAGGTTTGACAGCACGCCAGGCCCCATTAGCAGGGCTAAACCAACACCATGGAGAACATAAACCAGACACATTCCTCCAGCGAAGGCTTTGTTGCGTGATTTAGGAGGCTGTAAGCACTACGATGTCGAACAGCAAATCACCGACAGCTTGTGCTGCTGGTGATGGATGCTGGAGCCTGGATTTTTGACTCAGTAACAACTTTCACTAACGTTGCTGGCACGGAGGCTCAGCAAGGAGGAGGGAAGTGGCAAGAGTCCAGGGTGAGAAAGAGTTCATGATTACAGCAGGAAAGGGCACTGTGTCCCCTGTGCTGGTCATGGAAAGGCAGGGGACAGAGCTGGAAGGGGCTCCAGGAGGGCACTGATTCATCCCCTGCTCCTGGAGAGCATCAGCAGTACCCAGAGGACTCTCAGCAGACATCCGGACATCTGCTTATCTTATTTTTAAACTCCTCCGGGGATGGGGCTGCCACAATCTCCCCAAACAATCTGTTCCAGTGTTTCACTCTCTTCATGCTTAGAAAGTTTTTCTTATGTCCAATTCAAACCTCCTTTGCTGCAATTAAAGCCCCAAGCACCTTGTCCTCTCCAGAGAGAGGTGGGGTGGATGAACAGGGATGTAAACCTGCATGTTGGTTTGTCTCCCTTGTTTGTTTTATTCCCAGTCAAAATGAGAGTTTATTTCTTGAAGGAGATGCTATCGCCTGCAACATACAACTATCTATTTTTAAAAGGGAAACGTAAGGGTTACATAAAAGCTCAGGAAACCAGTAATGAGAAACAGGGTCCTCACTCTGTGGGCTCTGCTTCCTACCACAGCTCATTTCCCCTCCTGTTCTAGCAGACCTGGGCTGTCTGCAGTACATCAGCACAGGGAGGCTCCAGTCACTGCCCCCCACGCCAGCACCAGGACATGGTGGGCCCCACATCCCGCTGCACCTGCAGCACCTGATGAACACTCCAGAGAAACCAGCAAAACCCCTAAGCCTGGTGATTTTGTTCCTTTCTGCTCTCTTAAAGCAGCCCTGGACACAAAAGACCAGACCACCCGCTCAGGTGACTGGCTGGCAAAAGCAGAGATGACACAGATAACACACCACGGTGTGCTCCTCACTGCCTTGGGTGTGAAGTGGCACCTCCGTGCCCAGAGCCGGAGGGTGCAGTGGAGGCAAGGGCTGCCCCCACTGGGCTGGCACTATGGGGTTGCATGAGCCGCAGCAGCCCACACCCCCCAAAGCTCCCCACTTTCAGGAAGGATACAAAAACTTCTCCAGCCTGGGAGCGCACAGCCGGGTGCAGCTAAGGGGTGGGGGCCATTATCAATGTCACTGGTGTGGGATGGAGTGCAGCCTGGGGATGGGTGCCCCACAGCCTGGGGCTGCCAGCTCCAGCCTGGTGCTGCCAGGCAGTGCGGGCTCGGGGTATGCAGGAGCCACTCTCTGTGCAAGCAGCTGATAGCGGTGCCAGCAGGAGCTGGGGCCTGGGGACCCAGTGCCTCGTGCCCGCAAGAGCTGGTGCCCGAAGCAACTGGTGCCCGGTGCATGCAGGACTCAGTGCCCGGAGCAGCCGGTGCCCGGGGAGCCGGTGCCCGGTGGCCGCAGGGGGCGGTGCGCGGGGCCTCGGTGCGCGGGGCGGGTGGCGCGGGGGCAGTCGGGCGGCGGCGGCTCCGGGCCCGGGGGAGGGACCCGGGGGGGCCCCGCCCCCGCCGGCCGGGGTTGGGGGAGAGATACGGCAAGAAAGGGTGGAAGGGAGAAAAAAAGGGGGGGAAGAGAGGTAAAAACAATTCCAAACAAGGTCCAAGTTTGGTAGATTAAAAATTAAAAAAAAAAAAAATCCGAACAAATAAGAAAGAAACAGAACGAAAGGAAACTAAT
>JAAGNO010021826.1:4893-23436 GCA_033439905.1 Ceryle rudis
GCAGGATTTGCCTTTGATGAAGCCATGTTGGCTGTCTTTCATCACCCCACTGTCCTCTATTTGCCTTGTTAGAACCTGTAGGAGAATCTGCTCCATGATAGTACCTGAAGATTCATTTAAACATTTAATATCACATTGTTTTTCTCGGTTATGATATTTCTCCTTTTTTTAGTGATACCCTGTTTTGAAAGGAGCCCTCAGATTCTTTCTCTTTTACAGTCTGTGTCAGGAAGAGATCCAGGCATATTTTCTTCTCCTTGCCTGGCAAGGAGAGCTGAGAGGATGTGAAAATTGAATTTGGTAGTATTTGGTGCCTACAAGACTAATGTTTAGTTTGTGATGTGTATGTGGTCCTTAACAAGTAGCAGGTCTGCTGAAGATGTGTTGTGGAGACACTTTTAGGAGAAATAAGTTGGAAAGAAATTTGCTAAGGATGTACAGGGCTTCATGGATGTGCTAGGCACTGTTCCAGATTTATATGGATCTGAGTAATCAAAGGTTTAATATTTGTTGGGCTCTTTAATTGGTGGGAAAGGAGGTCATATAGCTTCTTTTATTAAGGTAATGAAAACAGTTCCTTCGTTTTCCTTTCTTGTGGTAACTTTTATTTTAATAGCAACTGATGTAGCTTTGGATAGTTCTGTTTTGAGAAAGTATACCATACGTGAAATTTTCCTAGGATAATTAAACAGAAGAAAGAATTTGTCTTAAAAAGGTAAAAGAATGGTACAATTCAGTTACTGTTCTCTGCTAACATATATATCTGCAAGTTCCAAATTTCTTGTCCTGCAAATGAAGAGTTCAACTGCAACATGACATTTATGATCCTGCTCTTAATGTTTTTCTGGGAACTGCCCAAATTAAGACTGAGAGTGCAATAAAACAAATATACCATTATTTTTTTTGACATGAGAATTACTTGATTTTATATTGTAACGATTCAAGGCAACCTGTGATGTTCTTGACCTTCACCTCTTAGCCATGAGGAAACACACCAAGATAAATATTAAAGATAGGTCTGAGCAACAGTAATTTTCCTGAAGTATATATTTTCTTTTTTATATCTTTTCTGTATATTTTTTGTATATGCAATGTACAGCTACTTTAGTGGTACAGAAGTTAGTCCGAGCAATTGTCATATGAAGAGAATTTCAGGGAAGCAGTTTATGGGGTTGCCTGCAAGCCTGTGTCGAGGCTGTCAATCTGAAGTTCTTCATGATGGACTGGTGATAGTGTGGGATAAAACCTTTCTTGGAGTGTCAACTTTAACCATGTTATTAAATAATCAACTTACCTTCTGTTGCGCAAGCCACAAATGCAGTTCTCTCCATCATGAAATTTCTATGATAGAACACACTTGGGTATCTGAGAGGGAATGCTCCTCTTCTGCAGTGCTCTGTAGAGTGGCTATCTCTCGCAGCTCTTTATTTGACTTCACTGTGCATTTTTCAGAAGAAAAGCTCTGGGTACTTCTATGAAATACTGCTATGCATGTGCATAGTCTCTTCTCATGCTTAGATAAATGAAACAAGGATAGGTTGTAGATGCTTCTGTAGCCTTCTTTCTGGTGAAATGTCACAAAGTTAAGTCCTTGTGCACAGTTGATCTTCATAGTAGTCCCCCTTTAACACACTGATCTGTTAAACTTGTTTGTAGTAGCTTTGTCAACTGTTTGCTTCTGAAGGAACTCAAAAAGTATGAGACTACAATCATCCAGGTAAATAATTACATTTTTAGATGGTTACAGAAGTCATTGTTTTGAAGTCCAGAGCTTTGGACTGCCTTGATCTAGAGCAGACCTGTCAGCCGTGGCATCTGGGCTTTAGGGCTTGTCTTATGGTCTTACCTTCTACTCATCTTAGAACATGGGTGTGGGAGATGAGTTGCTGGTGATGCAGGAGGGGCCGGGTGCCCCGCGCTGCATTAGGCAGGGGGGACTGATTTCTGAGAGTGTGCATGGATGGTAGTTGCTCTTAGTAAAAGCTGCTGGATTTTTTTTTTTTTTTTTTTAACAGCTTTGGCAGCAGTTCAGTGGTCTGTGTTGAGCTGTGAACAGATGGAGGATGTGATCAGCTGTTGGGGCAGTGTTTGCTGCTCTAAATAGCTGTTCCTTGTCTTCTCCAGGGAAAGGTAGCAAGCTGGAGGAAGTGTCCGGCTGGCAGCCAAGGGGACTTCACTAGAATAGTGAAATAGAGATATAAGTTTATTCATCTAGGTATTAATTATGCTTACACTGTCAAAAGTGTTAGTTTAGTAGTACTTGCATTGCAATGTCCAGTTTGCTGACTTCCATCCATGGCAGTTGTTGCTGGTTTTGGAAATAACACCTTCGTTACTTAAAAGTGAAAGCAAAAACCAAACAGTGTTGAGAATTGGGCAGTGATTGGCTTATGTCTGAAATGTGTGAACATGCTGAAGAGGTAAGCTTTCTAGGGATAGTATGTAAATAGCTGAATCACTAGTATGTAAAGCTGACGACTGGTATTTGTTTGTGAAATATTATATGGTTGATATATTAGCTATAGTAACTAAATCCAGTAGTTGTCATGTAAAAATGTGAAGGGCTTCATGGACCAACAACAGAGTGTAGCCTTCTGAATTAGGATTGTAAATGTTGCCAAATTAAGTCTATGCTGAGGCTTTTAGTACTTAAGACTTCTGTGGACAACAGCGTAGTAGCTGTGAGAGGTGGTTTTGTGTAATATGTGTGTTCCTATACAGCATCAGAAGGAGGCTTAACTTTCTGAGTGCCATAGCTAAATTAAATTTATTGGGAAGGGACAAAATGCCTATGACATGTTGTGCTAGGACCGTCCATCTCCTGAGCCAGGTTTCATCTAAAATTGGTCATCTAAGCTAATGCATGATCTGGGTTCTTGGTTGTAGTGTGCCTCTCAGGTGGACTTAGCTCAGCTGCGTGCTGGCATGACTGTCTAGCTTCTGCCAGAGCTGGTGCATAGTGACTCAGAGTTAGTGTTCAGCCATGTCCATCAAATGTTTTGGTTTTTTTTTTTTTCTGCACCACCACCAACTACTTAGGAGCTATAAACCTGCATAGTTACCAGCTAGACCAACATCTGAACAGTACTCTGAAAAGGCACCTAGATATATGTTGGGTGCAGCAAAATACTGCTTTCTCAGGGACCAGTCTGGTTTGGTCTGCTTTTATTCTCCCCAGCTGTCAGAATAAATGGGTGGTAATTACAGCTCTGGTAAGTTAAGAGAAGTCTGTGGTTAGTGAATGAGGATGGGGTCTTTGGAAGGGTAGAATAAGACTAAAATGGCTTTTTCTTTCCTCTTGGATGATGTAGGATATGTGTTAATGTGGATGAGGAGAGAGGTGTAGAAGAGCAAGCGTTATTGTTATGTGAAATATGCTTAGGCTTTTGAAATGGGCAAGTGAGTTCATGAAAGACTCTTGAACATATCGACTGTGAGTCTGACCTTATATAACCTTTTTTTTTTTTTTTTGAAACTTGACTAGTAAGTTTTGGTCATGTTCTTCATAGGTTTTGAGTGTGTGTCATTAAAAACATCTAAAATAATTATATCAACATTGTAAGATGAGGGAAGGAAAGAAGTCTGTCAATTGACTCCTGCTCCTGGAAGAAGTCTCTTAATTCAAGCCATGACTCTTGAAAATCTTATGTATTTCTTTATTAGGGCCTATCACATTGTGTGCAGTGCTGAAATTTGTTGGAAACTGTATTAAAAGTAATGTACGCATAATGTTCTGCAGTGTGCTGTAAGGCTCTACCTTGACTCCTGTTCTGCTCTAAGCTTTGTGCTGTCAGACTGCATCAATGACAGCTCCTTACAAACAAAAGCAGTGGCATTAGGCGGGGTGCCGGACTTGAATGCACTCTGCCACCCGCCTCTTCTCTTGGAGGCTTTTTTCAGAGAGGAGTAGTGCAAACAGCTGTATGTTGATGTGGTTGGAGTCAGTGCTCTAACTGTGGGCACTGTGAACTTTTGCATTTCCTTTGTATTTTGGGATTAAAGTACTTTTGTTTTTAAACTCAGATTTTTAATTTTTTTTTTTGAATGCCAAATCTTGCACTCTGGCTTTGGGGTTTGATGGTTTTTATTTTTTCTTATGTGCAGAAATAGTAGGTTTAGCTTTCAGAGCAAAAGTCTTCCAAAGCTAGGAGTGTGATGCTACCATGAGGGTGCTGCAGCTATTTTCTAATACTGAGTGTTTTTTTCCATACATCTGGGTGCAACAAACTGTGCGACTTTAAAAATATCTTGAGTCAGCATGTTTTCATAAGCAGACTTCAGTTAGTTAGCTTGTGAATATTCCAAGAAGTTGTGGTACTTCTTTCAAATTCTGTAACCCTATTAAACGCAAGAGTTGACTATTTCAAACTTGTCGGGAGCATTTCACAGAGATGGATGTGAGGCTCTGAACTGGGGTAACACTAATGTTGACACAAGCCCAGAGACACTTTCGTGGACAGATGCGTGAGTGAGAAAGTGTGCGTGCATGCTCATACTCGTGTGCGCATGTATCCAAGCTTTTTAAAGCATGGCATTTTTGAATGTGGATTAATGATGTTGCTATGTCAGTGTAGGCATGAAGTAAATACTTGGTATGTGCCCAGGTACATTTCTTTTTGCATTAAGAGAACACATACATATGTGTCAGGGCTGCTGATGGACAAAGTGCCTGAGTAAATGTTTAAAGGTTCCTTGCCACACAGAGTCTCCTGGTGAAACTGGTCACTGAAAACTGAAGAGTTTGCCTTAAAAAGCAGTTATGAGCTACAGTACAGTTCTGCCAGCCTTTAGTGTTTAATTGGTGTGGAGTTAATGACCAAAAGATTTCTTAATTGCTGTAATGCTTCCAGGCTGCTTATCTTCAGTAAGCTGCTGCCACAACAGATGGCAAGTTAGTGGTTTAGCTGAGGTTCACTAGAAGATTTTTTTACCATTTTATTTTAATGGCGATAGCTATCTATGTGGCTATAGATAATATGTAGTGGAAACCCAAATCTTCACTGAAATAGGCTTCAGATGATTTAAGGTTTTATTTTGTCACTCAGCAGGAGATAGAACACTCCTTTAGTGTCAGAAGAAACTTTGCATTTTTATCTGTGTGATCATTTTTATTTTATCTTTACTTCTTTTTCCTGGCTACTCACAAGATTTGTCTCCACAATACTGTCATTCTGTGCTTCTTTTCAGGGAGTCTGCAGGGATCTGTACTGGTGTCTTCTGTGATTTGAGACAGCTTGCAGCAGCAGCCTGAAGCTGTTGGGCTTATTTTATTTTTTTTTTTCCCCTCCAGTGTGATGACTGGCTGTGTCTGAACCACTGGAATAAAAGTGGACAAAATTTTAAACTTCAATAATTTTCAGCTATATATTGCTTTGAAGAAAGATTCTTACACTTTCAATGGAAAAAATATTATAATGATTTTTTTATCCTGAAAACAGGCTACCATACTTGTACAGTATCCACCACTAGCTCTGAATTTGAAACCTTATGTAGGAGGAGGAACTTTGTACTGAAGAACATTGCATAGTAACAAAGTTAAATATTAATTATTATTTAATGTTTTCGGAAGTGCTGTCATTGGCAACCTCACATACTGATTTTCAGAATCCTGGGGAAATCATGACACTTGATCATGCTTGTTATATTTTTTTTAAATGTGATGTCTGTATCTTACGTCTTCGTAATAAGAATGAAGAGGAATATTCTTTTGTCGATATTTCAAGTAATTCTGAGCTTGTTTTCCTTTGTAATCAGATGAAAAATCTAGTGATTGTGTAAGATTTAGGGGATTGTTCCGGTCCCTATGAATTTGTTAAAACATTACTAGCAATGGCCTGTGGGAATTTATTCCTTAAGTATAAGTAGAGCTTGCAAATAGAAGTCTGAATGTGTGCTTGCCTTTGTGGCTTCTGACTAAGGACAGAGCAGAGTCCTTGTCTAAATGGGAAGCCAGTCTGTAACAAACGCTGAAGTCATCATGTTGCACTTCATGACGTTACCTGTTGGGGAGATTGGCTCATCCTCTCAGTCAGTAAGGTATTTTTGACGATTTAACAGCTAAACTGCAAAAGTTTATGGTAGTCACTGTCTGCCTTTCTTTTTAAAGCCTAAAGGATCCTAACCAGCATTATTGCCAATTCCTTATACTGAAGAAAATCCATTAAAGAAAGTTACTCCCAGCCCTATCAGTATTTATGATAATCCTGGGAAAGCTGACATCTCTATCGTTAGCTTTTTCTATGAAGTTTTTGATTGGGGAAAATGGCTGGTATATAGTGTGCAGTGTTGTAATTGTTATTATTGCTCTAATAGTAAAAAAAAATCAATCCCAAATAATAGTATTTTTACATTTTGATTGCTTTCCAAAGTAAGAGATGAAATCATCTGATGAGAAAAGAATTTTCTATGGTTTCTTTGACTCATGTATTTCCTTTTTTTTTTTTTTTTAATAGCAGGAAGTTAGTCTTCACTGTTTTATTTTGCTTGCATTGTCCTATGTCTGACACTTAGGCCACAAATACATTCTTTTATATAGTTTGAGTAATTTTTTGAATTACATGTGAAGTTTGGGGTTTTTTTTAGTGTTTGTATTAACTCATGAGGAAAAAAAAAAGTTGATACAATGGAGCCTGCCTTTATTGATGCTTTTAAGGCCTTGTATTTATCACTAGTAAATTTTTCTTTTTGTTACAATCTTTTTCACCAAAATGGATGTTTTGTAGGGGGGCTGTCTGTGACATTAGAGAGTTTGGATAAGTATAGGAATAATCTATTAATAAATGTTAGTATGTAGTAAGGGAGGGGTTACATCTGATGATTATGTCTTTTCTAGGTGTCTTTGCATGGTGGGGTTTAGTGGAGCACAAATCCCTTTCCTTTAACCATGAGAAGATCACTGAAAGAAGGTGTCTTTGTGGTACCTGTTGCATCTGCCTCTCCAATATGTTGTGATTCTTCCTTTCCTTTTAAGCAAAATTTGATTGACAGTAGTGAACGGGGAGGTTGACTGATGCACGTCTTTCTAGAAAGCTAGCCTTCTTTGTAATCGGACATCCTGATTTAGTTGACCTACTTGAAAGGAAATTACATTGGATAGCCTTGCTTACAACTGCTGTAACACCAGGAAGTAGTGGTGGGAAAGGCATAAAGGATGGCTTGTGTCCCACTGCTATGGTGTGGATTTCTCCTGCTAATTAGCCTGCCTTTCTTCAAACTTCTTAATCACACTTACTTGTAAATATGTGAGACAGAACATCTATTTGGGTACCCAGCAAGCAGGCACCGAGCAGGCAGGCTATGTGAGCACAGTGGTGTGTCAGGAGCTGGGTAGCTACCAGGGAAGCTGAGCTTTATGGCCCTGTTTTTTCCCTTTGTGAATTGTCTTAGGCAGATTCTACTGATTATAGAGCTTTTTATCACATAATCCTAGAACGGCTTGAGTTGGAAAGCTTTTAAAACCTTAATGTTGTTTTGTGTTTGTTTTGGTTTTGTGTGATTTGGTTTTGTTTTGATTTTTTTGTTTGTTTGTTTTTTGTAATTGCACTCGAGGAAGCAGACATAAATTCAAGCAACCATCTTTCAGGGTACTGCTCATAATGACGATAGTTACGCTATGCTTCCTTTTAAATCTGCTAGCCAAGTAGGGAGACTTGCTAACTAGTCTACAATAGATGCTCACTTTGTGCAAAAATGCTTTGCTACAATCTTACTGAAACATCTCCTTTAATTTCATTCTTTTACAAAGTTATTCTTGCTGAATAGGCCAGGGTTCTTGGGGGTGGGTTTGGGGATTTTTCATTTAAAGAGCCCGTTAGAACCTGAAGTTTTATTCTTGTGAAGGTACTCGTTTACTGTAGCAATTACCCCTCAACTTTCTTTTTCATAATCAAAACTCATTAATCTCTCAGTTACTCTGTGTGTGCTGGCTCTTAGGTAGTTCTCTAGTTCTTTCTGAACTTTTTAATCTCCTTAAATTTGATACTAGAGCTGAATGCAATATTCCAGAAGCAGTTATCAATGCTATAAAATCTTGACTTCAAGTTTCATTCCATTCTTTATCTCATTCATTTATCCATCTTCTAGCCGGTGAAGACAGCACTGATTATACTTCTGTCACTTGTTTGTCTAACCTACTCTTAAAATGTCCACATTGATGGAGACTTCACAATGTCACAAAGCAGCCTTTGTCCTTAAATACTTTGCTGTTAATTTTCTATTGCATAGAAATCTCCCTTGCTGCAATTCAAACATTTTATTCGTAGTCTATTTGCTGTGGATACAGAGAACCAACCTTTCCTCCCCTCAGTATTCTGATCTGTAAGCTCTGTGTCCCCAGTTCTTTCAGCCTTTCCTGGCATGTAATATTGTCTACGTTTGGTAGTTGTTCTCTTGTGGTTTTTCTCCAGCTGTTCCTGTCTGCCTTGAAGACCTGTGTTCAGAATGAGTTGCACTTGTCCCTCTGAGACTTACCGGAGCAGTATTAGGTGGAAGGATTATGTCATGTGTCACATAAGCTATACATCCCAAGGTAGCATTAGCTTTTTTCCAGCAGTCTGACCTTGTCAACTCCTCTTTTGCATATAGTCACCTATGTCTATCTGGAAATCCATGGTAGTCCTATCAAGATCTTGCTTTTCAGTTTGGCAATTCAAAGTCACAGTAATTAAGACTGTCACAAACGTTAATCAAGTAAATCATGACATTTATTCTTTCTCCCCTGTGTAACTCAGTCATGAAAGAAGCCATGTACTTGTTTGACATGTCTTGTTTTTGATAAAACCAAGGTGGTTCTTCCTCCTGTCCATATCACCGAAGTGCTTATAAAGACTTATTTGAATATATTTTACTAACTTTTGCGGGAACTGAAGACAAACCAGTATTATTCTTCAGGTATTTAGGTATTTCTGCCCGTCATCATCCCTTTTCCTTCCCTCAGGTTTTAGAAATATTTTTTTTATTTCTTTGAGGGGTAAGATTGTTTATTTGCTTTAAAGGCCTTACATAGTTTACCTTTTTCTAAGCTTCTGATATCTCAGACATCCTCCATCAGTTTCCAAAGATAGGATTACTGATTTAGGAATGGCTCTGGATTTCCTGAGCAACTCGGTTGAATGTTGTCAGATCTAGCCAACTTGGAAAAAAGTTTAACTATGGCTATTTGCAATAATAGGCCGATTCTGGGTGGGTATTTGTACCCATTTGTGCTAATTGTGCTAGTCACCTGCTTGTAGTTGATCCTCTTCAGTGAGGACTTAGTTTGTTTTCCCTCTTCATTCAGTAATGGACAAATTCTCTTATTACTAGTACTGATGGAATGATTTCTTAGTAGCCTCAAGCTGTTTTGTGAGAATTATTTCAATTTGTGCCCTTAGCCTTTTTGATTTTGTCCCCTGTATTCTCATGTCATTGTTATGCTTTTTGTTCCCTTTGTGTGCTTTTTATGAGTCATTATTCTCTTGCTGTATTTTCTAGTTTCTTGCTGTGCTTGGTTTACTCGAATTTGTTTGTGTCTATTGTGTCATTTGAGAATTAGCTCTCCCTTGCCTTAGACTTGCCTTCTGGGAGCTGTTATTTAGCGATGTTAAATCCGTCTCTTGCTGTTCTTCCTTTCTTTCCCTCTTCAGTAACCATTGACTTGACCATTCACTTCCAATGAAACTGTCTCTCATTGTTTACTATCAACCACTTTCATGCTGGCTACAGCCAAAGGAAGAGTCTCTGGTTGCTTTCTGTGTTTTAAAAGTTAGTTCCTTGGACGCTCACTGGAGTTCTAATGTGTAGTATCTCCTTGTAACAAGAAGTCCTATGCTTTTCTTCACTCTAGACCTGTTCAGAAAAGGGCACATCTGTCCACCATTTCTGAAGATCTATAGTAAGCTTGCAGCTTAATAGCACTCGTATGCTTTCCTGCTTTTGTTATTTGTAGGCTTCCAAGATACCACTCTCTGCATTTGTGATACTTGCTTCCTTTAGATACAGGGCATAACGCTCCTGGGCACTTGGATTTGTTTTGGTTTTTTTATGGGTTTTTCTAGGAACTGACTGCATCCTCTTTCTGTTTGTATTCCAGCTGGGAATAGACTCTTACAGAGTATATCATAGTCTTGATCACATACAAAGAATTCTAGTTTTTTCTCTTATGCTTCATACTTTAGTATGCATACCTCTGAGACTAATGGGTTGGTTGTTTCTTAGGAACTTTGTGTGAATATTTACTTGTTGTTACTTGCAGGTTCTTGTACCGATTACCCTAGTATATCATCTTTGGACAATTGATGTTTTGCTCACAATCTAGTGTAAAATATTCTTCACTCAAGTTAACAAGCAGGAAGAGCTTCTTTTTTTTTGGTGTTAATTTGTTGAAATCTTCTACATTCTCACTTACTATCATGTGGAACTTTATCACATGATTAGAGAAGCCAAAGCTGTCTTTGATAGCATTTTCAAACATGGGGGGTTGTATGCAGGATGAGTTTGTTACTGACAGTGTTAAGCTATGAAGGGCTGATTGGGAGCTGCTTATTCATTCTGCATTGTTGCCAGAAGTATAATTAGTACCTGTGTGGATAAGCAGACATGAACAGTAGTTGGTGTGATGAATGAACACTGAACAGCTTTCTGTGGTATCTTCAAGGGGGTGCACATCTGCCTGTTAGCTAGACCTGATATATGTGATTTCTGCTTCTCTTAGGAGTGGCTTCAGACAGCCACTTTTGCTTTCTTGAGTTTGAAGGAGGCAGAGAACAACTGGAGCAGTATGCAGCCCTGGGTAGGGCCAGCAGATAACTTTTTATCTTTTGTTTGTTTGCTTTTTTTCTCTCATACAGCTCTTTAGCTGCCTTTGGCTTTGTCAGTCTCTCCATAAATTACCTTAAAGACATCATAATCACAATGTCTCAGGTGAGCCACCTCCTGCTTCTCCTTAACACCCTCCCCCACTGAAAGAAAACCCACAACCAGCCCTCCCTAAACCACTTTCGAAGACAATCTGTAATGAAGAATTTACTGCATAGGATGTTTAGGTTTTTTTGTGTGATCTTCCTCAGTATAGGAAAATAGAAGCAACTGTTCCTATAAACCCAGTCCAGGTCTTGGCTTTGGCTCACTCGCTAGATATAGCCCTTCCATCTTTGGGTCAGTGAACATTTGAGCTGAGAGTTTTGGAGATGCTGCTTTCCTTTTTTTTAATTACTTCTGATTATGTGTGTGGGGATCATAGTTGGGTTCTTGATGTTAGCACCTCTGCCTTTTGGTGAAGGGTAGCTGAATAGACTCTCTGCTCTCCGCTTCTTAAGTTGCAGCAGTAAATCACATGCTTAGGTCAAAGGACTTCAAGCTTTACATATTTCCTAAATTAATTCAGTAAATTTCTTCCCTTCCATAGAGATAGCTGAAGCACACTGCGTTACATTTCAGTAGTGGATTTCATGTGACTGTAAGAAGTGTAGTATATGATGTGATGTATGCATGTAGGGTGGACAGCTTGAGCTCAGCAGTTTGGGGATAACGTGAGGTTATCTGCTATACTGAGGTAATCTGCTACAGATATTAGCTTAACTTGGTTTTTTTCTTAACTTTGTAGTGATTTGTTAGAAACATAACCTTTGAATGCAGTTGTGATGTTAAAGCTTACTTGCTGCATCATCTCCCTTAATTTTGCTGATTGCTCTGAAGCCCAGCTATTAAACTAGGAGTCTGTCTGTTACTGACACTGCTTTTTTCAGAATTGAAGGGCTTAGACCTGGAGGATCATTTTTCTGCCTTGTGTTGTCTGTGTCATGTCTGAGTACAATGTATGTAATTTTCCTGACAGATCTATTTCTCTGTTACGGGCAAAACACTGATAGTTTTAGGAACTGTATTTGGTGGATCCTTCTGAAAATCCTCTCTCCCATGCATGCCTTTACTTAATATTTTGGGATAATTTGCTGTCAAGAAGTGAGTATGTTAGACACTGTACCAGTTGCCAGGTGATGTTGTTTTCTTGTAACATAGTTCCTAGAGTAGAGCATCTACAGTTTTATCAGTTGAAGCAACATAGTCAAGTAATTAATTCCTAAGTATTGTCTTTACACATCATAAACCTCCCTCTGGATGAATGCTTCTTACTGTTCATAGGGAAAGTGCTGGCACATTTTGGAGACTTTTGTTTTGCATAAACCTATTAATTTTACATATTTTTTTTTTTTCTCAGGACTGAAATATAAACAACAGATTAAATCTCTAACAACTCTCTATTAGGAAAAAAAAATGTATATGCATGGTTGTTACCTGTCAGGGCTAGTGGAGAGAATTTTGTGGGCTTTTAACTACCTGCTCAGAACATTTTTGGCCGTTGTACTGGGGGAAAGAAATGTTTGAATCATCTTCATTATTAGCTTCTGGTATTTTTTTTATTAGCACATGTGGCTGTGTAATTGCTGGAAAAATGTTTTAACATTTTTCTAGCACAGGAAAAGCAGAATCTTGGTAGGAGGTGGATTGGCTCTGTTCTGCAGTGTCATATTAGGCTACAAAGAGCAGAAGTATTGCATGTGGGATATGTGCTGCTAGAGAATTTGTGACACGTGTAATTAAAATCTCCTTCCCTCTGTTTTTCCCTGGAGAGCCTGGCTTCTTGGTGGGTGCACATCTGGGTATTAGAGACCCAACTCTCTTTTTTTTCACTTGGGTCAAAGCTTGTCCATGCTTAAATGAATTCTGTTATGTTGTGTATCTACTGCCGGTTCACTTGTCAGCTGGGGAATAGCATTTAGTGCTGTGTGGAGAACTCTTCAAAAATACTTAAGTCTACTGGTTGAAGTATAGTCATTAATTTCCTTCTCCTCCTCCCCTTATGACTTAACATTACATTTGATTTTAATACAGTTTCAGATTTTCAAGTCTTATTTATCTTGCAAATTGTCTGTACCTTTACACAAAATTTTAAGTACTTTTGAATTACTATTTAGAAACAAACAATTAAAACATTTAAAACAATAAAAGATATACAAGAGCCTTCTGAAAATTACTGTAGGCAAATTTCCTTCATCTCCTCTGCTGCAAGTAGAATTAAAAAAAAAAAAAAAACCCACCCAGAAGACAAAGGCAGCTCATATATTATAATTGAGTTGCAAATTTATTTGGGCAACTGCAAAGCTTTTTCATGGGAATGGTGATAAAAATGTGAAGACATCTGGGCAGGTTTATTTTTGTACTGCCTATCTGTTGAAATACCATAAAATGCCTTTCATTAACTAATTCAGCTTCATTTGAAATAGATCTTCGCTATCTCTGTCTTCAGTTCTGCTTCACGTCCTTCGTGTTGTGACTGATTTTTCTTTTACTTCAGTTTGAATGTATTCCAGGACATTTTACTCTGCTTTCCCTGTCCTCAGTTTAATTCTTCTCTTCCACCCACCCCACGTGTATTCACAGGGAGAATGTCAATGCTTTACTAAGCTAAACAAATCAGGCCTCTTGAAGATGACCCTGTTTGTCTATTACTGTGTCTATTCCAGTTAGTCATTTCTTGAAGGTGGCTGACCAAATGAGGTCTCCTCCAGAGGGCTGTGAAGCAGCACTAATACATTCCACTGTCTCTTGAAAACAGTGTGATGCATCTTGGAATCATGCTTCCTTTTCACAGTGTTAGGGCTAAGCATAAGCTGTTGGTATAACCAAATCCGTCTCCCCGTTCGCTTCCAAATCTTGATAAAGAATTAACTTCAGAAAGGATATTCGGTTGCAAATACAGCACAAGTGTCTCTGATTATTTATTTTGTTAATGTTCCCTTAAGATGTGGAATTTATTGATTTGGAACTTGGAATTGAAAAATTCTGACAGTTGGAAATGTGAAGTAATATAATAAATTTATTAAATTATTTGAATAAGTTTAAAGGGAAGAAATTACAGAATTATCAGTACAAATCATTAAATATACATGTGAACAGTGATGATACTTAAATTTATAAGTTATTGGAAATTGGTTAATTTTCTGTACAGTACCTCAGATCAGTGCAATGCAGAATGCAAACAAGATAAGAGTATTAGTTGCTGCTGGCTTTAATCTGAATGAATGGTCTTATTTAGCCAGGGAATTGGTTGCGCAAGTATAGGCTTGTTGTATGTTCTTGGTTACATGCAGTCTGAGAGCCTCATATGTACTGTAGCTTGTTGAGTTTTGTTCTGCTTAAAGACTTTTCAACAAGTTATAATTACAAAAAAAGATGAGCATGAGCTTATGCCTTGGTTTGCAGCTTTCTGATTTATATTTCACTTCTAACTTCCAATGTAGGCCTCTGATTCTTCCTGTCTTCACCATGTCTTTGCTGAAGAGTCATTGTTTTAGTACTCTTAAGTAGTCTAATATTTCTATTTTAAATCCCATTTTAACTCCCTCAAGGATAAATATAGATGGGGTTTAATTATTAATTTTTAATGACCAAAATTAATGTTTTGTTTTATTCTGGGAGTGAATTATTCCTCTACTTAGGATGTTGTGAGGAAATTGCTTGTCAGTGGAGGCTGTCCATTTGTACAAATAGTGATGCTGTAGTTTACAAAGTGAAGTTTAACAGTTGGATAAAAGTGCAGCTTTTGGCTGCACTTTTATCTTTCATTTATTGCAATACAGTGTGAATTTTAGTAGTAGATTTTTTTGGTAGATGACATATTTTTCTAGTCTGTGTTTATAGATTTAAGCATGGTATAAATTGTGATTCTGATACTTTTGGGTTTTTCTAAGATGAGACAGATGGTTTTAGGTTCAGAGGAAGATAAAATGACAAGATGCAACTTGCAAACACAGACACTTTTCATGGCATCAGGGATCTGTTGCTTTCTCCCGTAGCAATCCTTCTCTGCTGGAAAGCAATTAACTATTAACCACCAGAGAGTTCAGTCAGTTTAGATTCACTACCACGTTAGGAATTGTTGCTTGGAAGCGTAGGTTGTCTTTGAGAATGAACATATGTGGGGCCACGGGGTGGCTGGGGAGTTTTACCTTCAGGGTTGGGGTAGCAGTGCATCGAGTGTTTAATGATTTTGAAAAATTAAGACTTCAGCTTGTTAGTTTTTGAATGTAATAAGAGGATTTTGTTCCTAGATATGGATCTTCCAGCTTTTTGTCCTGGAAAACCTTCAGTTACTAAATGTAAATGGCTGTATTGCTAGTGGGTTACGAGGGGTTGTTGTAATGCTGTTATTTGCGTTGGCTTGGTAGAAAATGTGAAATTTTACTGATAAAGCTTCCAGAGGATAGTAATGACTTGGAAAGGGATAATAAGAGTTCTCGTCTGATTTGAGGAAAATGAGCATTTGTTAATATGCTACAAACAGGCAGTATTCCTGCAAAAGTTGCCAAATTTCATGTGACTAACCTAGATAGATTGACCTTTGGGGTGGCTGTGCTGATGACTTGTGCCTAGCTGTACAATATTTTGTGTCTAAAAAAACCACAAACGAACAAGAAAACCCCCAGAAAACCACTAGCCTGGTCCTTTAATGTTTTCACAATGGTATCAGACAGAGAAGTAGGGAGGATATTTGGTATATTTGAATTTATTTTTTTTTCCCCTGAATATCAGTTCTTGTGGCTACCTGGTAGGAGGGATCATGCTTAACTGTCTGTGTTCCTGACTTCCAAGGGCCAGTTTCTGAGCTCTTTACAGTTTCTCAGAAGGTAAGGAATAAATGGCTCATCAGGTAGAAGCATCAGAATACATAACAGAAGAAAAGTGATGATGGAGAGTAAACAGAAATGATGACATTTGCTAGTTCATTCTGAGCTCAGATGAATTCTGGTTTAGATGGTTTGCTACTTGCAATCTTTAAGTAGGGATTGTGCTAGATTATATCTTCTGGAAAAAGCACCCAAACAGGAATTAATTCAGGAAGGTCTTTTGCCTTTGTTAGTTCAAATTTTGTGAGATTGTGTGCCAGGCAGTGCTTAGATATTTTTATAAAGTACAGTTTATGTAGGTTTGCTTTTAGTGGTAGAAATCAATTTAGAGTATCTATAGAGTACAGCAGGACTTCTGGTAGAGTTTGGACACTTAATTCTTCAAAGCGACTGTGTATTTCTACTTCTTCTCCCCCCCCCCAATTAGGGTATTATTTGATAGTGATTAGTTGTCAGATCAGACATTTTCTTAAAAGAAAAGGGGGATTTCATTACAGTAGAATGAATATACCCATCGAAGTTCCTTGGACATTAATTTGAACAATGCAGACTTAAACCATTCATTCCATGAAAGTAATTTCTCCTTGTTTAATATAACAGAATAGATGAAAAAGCTCTTGAGTGTAACCTGGCTTTAACTTCCGGTTAAAACGTTAAGTGATTATAGATCATTCTGTTTTAAAATGGGATACAGATTGGGTTTTCATCTTTTTAACTTTGGTGTATGAATGTTTTTTAGTTCCTGCAGAGATCATAGCTTTTTTTTGTGTGCACTAACATTTTCATACTGTGGCACTATAACCTGTGAACTCCTTATTTCCGAACAGGTGCTCATTTCCTGAAAGATGTATTTTACATTGATTCAGCCAAAAGAAAAATTGAGCGTGCTGTTGAAGAAGGATGGGAGGAAGGGCACAAACTATAGGAGGTGCTCATTTAACATCCACTACAGTGTAACAACTGTGTTCTTTTGAAAGTACTACTTAAGAGTTGTATTTTTGAGGTACTATGGAAAAAAACTTTCCTAGGATAGTTTTCGGCACCTTTATTTGCAGTGTAGCTTGTTTCATTTAAGGTGGCTGTGTTTCTGAGTATAGCTTTTTGTCAATTAAGTTTGATGAGTTTGTGGATTTGAATTTAAGTAGCCATTTAGACTTTACTCTGTTCTGATTACTGTGCTAGAGTAGAATTGATGTATTTTGGCTCTGAGGACCAAAGGAGAAGAAGATGCAGGGTGTAAATAATTAGTTTGGTGTAAATTCACCAGAAGCATTGTTTTCAGCTATTTTCAGAGGACCCAAGTCCTTCAAGGACTAGAAGGAAGACTTGATTATTCTTCCTATTCTGCATTGTTCAGTGCTCTTATTTCCTTCCTCCCTGCTCTATTTTTGAGGTGTTTATATATGTCTCCTCCTACTGAAAACAAAACAAAACCTTGATTATGTATACTTTATGACTTTTTTAAAAGTTGTCTATGTATTTGATCCAGCAGATGCTAACAGTGCATCACCAGCACTTTTCCAGATTGTGGGGGATTTTGCTGTTGGAAAAGAATCAAACTGGACTTGAGATCTTGGGGGTATGGGAGAGAAATAATTTTGTTGGGGTGTTGAGTCATTCATAGTAAACTTGCTTTGTTATCTAGGTGCAAGGTAGATGGAGCTTTCCAGATTAAGCCTCCCCACCCTTAGCTTGTTTGACAGATTATTTTGGAAATAGCTGTTACTAAACTATGGAAGTGCAGGGCTATGTTTATTTCAATCCAAGTGATAATTTTTAATAATATGACTTGCTGAAGAAGGGAAGCCTTCAGAGAACCTGTCTTGCAGGTTAGTCAAACGCTATAATGGTGTGATTTTACTTAACAAAGGAAACAGTGGAAGTCAATGTTACTACATCAAAAACATTAAAATTGCAATAGAAGTGTCACTAAAATTATTGAAGTCTCAATGTTGATTGTATAAGAATGAGAAAAAATTACAAACAAAATAACTAGTTATGTTAAAGAAAGATTTACCTGGGAACCCACAAACTGTATTTTAGCATTAGCACAAGTCAAAGTGGATAGAAACCATTTAGTTTGTAAGAATTTTCTGTGGAGATGTTTTGATAGTGGGTACCTGATTTTGGATTAATATGATGACTGTGTATTGCCAAATATACCTTAAAAACTTCTAATAGATTTATTGTAATAAGTTGTTCCTAATATCAATATCATACTTCACCTTTTGGAGAGCTACATGAGTGACCTACTTAACAGCAATCTTGTTAGCTGCTTGAACAAGTATTTGGGTTTGTAACGGAGTGAACTCTGGTGCTATCTGCTCAACGTTTTCCCATCTTTTGCTTGTCTTTACAAACAAAACAGCTGTGAATTCTTGAAGTTAGATGAATTCTCTTTTCTAAGTGCTGGCCTTGTCTCTTTTCCTCCTTCCGCTTTCATGGGTTATTTCCTGTGGCTAGCCCTTGAGTACATAATGCCCTCTGGCTAAGCATGATGGAGGGAGCATGACAGGATGGGGATACAGTCACAGGATTTCCAGCCTGCACTATCCAAATGTATATGCACAAGATTGTACACAACTCAGTTTTAGTAATACGCTGTTGGTTTTCATAGTTCATAGATCTTGCAGCTAATGTGGTGTTACCAGAGGGACCTGGACAAGCTGGAGAGGTGGGCCCAGGTGAACCTCATGAGGTTCAACAAGACCAAGTGCAAGGCCCTGCACCTGGGCTGGAACAATCCCCTCTATCAATACAGGCTGGGGGAGGAGGTGATAGAGAGCAGCCCTGCAGACTTGGAGGTGCTGGTGGATGAGAAGCTGGACATGAGCAGCCAGTGTGTGCTTGCAGCCCAGAAGGCCAATCGCATCCTGGGCTG
>JAAGNO010021826.1:23573-33632 GCA_033439905.1 Ceryle rudis
GAGGATGTCCCTGCTCTCAGCAGAGGGGTTGGACTAGATGACCTCTAGAGGTCCCTTCCAACCCAGACATTTCTATGATTCGATGTTCTGCAGCAAATCTGCATCCACAAATGTCCTCTGTGACCAGGAGCGGGGTTTGCAGTCACGTGCTTAGCTCCAGGGCTGTTGAGTAGCGTTTTGGCTTATTTCTACTTCAGAAAAGTATGGTAAGGTTATATATTTGACTGAGCTCTCTGGTATGATGTTAATGATTTCTGTTAAGTACAATAGCTATTGAACATCAATGTGCTGTGTATTAAATAGAAATATAACTAAGGGTTGAGTCAATATGTTTGCTGTATTGATGTGCAGGGCTCTCTGCCATCTCTGCTAGGTTTCTCACAAACTCTCTACTCTGGCCTGTTGTTCAACTTCTGGCAACTTCTCTTTCTCCTGCTACTTAAACTACCTTTTAGATTTGAAATAATTATTTATATCTGAGTGTAATACTCAAATTGTGTTTCAAATTTTGCATATCAAGAGTCACAAAAGTCTTGTGACACTCCTTAGAATGTTTGTTCTTCTTCAGCCTTCAGGTTTCTATATCTCTGATAAATGATGTAAAGATTTAAAGGTTCTCTGAAATTGCATGTAGTCCAGTAGCTTTTTTAAAGGAGCACCAAAGGACTCACTTCTTGCATCACTAACTTGTTTGTGGATAAGTTTTTCTTCATTAAAAAGTTTTCTAATCTGAAGGGTGTGGGCTACACTAGAATAATGTGGGCTGGGAAGGAATAACAGGTGAGTATCCAAAACAGGGTGCTTGGTAAAATGAATTAATAGTTTGCAAAATTAATCAATTGGCCACGTCAGGTGTTGGCTGCCTTCATATGGATATTTGAATTTTAATTATTATCACCTTGTCTTTGTTTTCTCTGGTTTTTATTTTGTACTTTGGCATCCTTAGTAAAACCAAGGATCTTTCTGTGTAGGAAAGTTTCACAGCTTTCCCAGTTGGTGACATTTGCAGCTAATCAATAATCACTTTTTCTGTCAGCGTCTCTCCTGTAATACTGAGACTCCCTGCCAAGCAAGTGTGTGTTAGTGTCGCTGCATTCTGCTCAGTGTCACTACAGATGTGGGATTATCATGTTAAAATTATAATATCATTTGTTTAAGCAAACCATTCCTGCTTCTAAATCAGGAAGGAGTACTATGGCAGTTTGTTCATCATCTGTCATTGCAGTTGTTAAAACTATTTGGTGGTCTTTATTCAGATACACCCCATCCTACTCACCCCAAAGGCATGTTTCATTACTGCATCCCCCTAAGCCGTAACTGTTTGGAAGTAGGAACCTTTAAACTTTTCAGTGTTGCCAATTAAACATTTATGAACATTTCCCAGCTACTGCTTGAAAGCTCTCTGGAATTAAATTTTACATGTGTTAAAATATTATTTTTTTCCCTCTAAAAGAATAATCATAAACTCCGATAGCTGCTTGAGTTTGTGTTGCTGTGCCAATGAACCTGGAAATGTCTTGCATGTTGCTGATTGTTTTCCTGCCTGTTGTTTGGTGTGTTACTTTTGCACTATCCATACTCTAGTGCTAGGAAGAAAACTTACAGCTATTCTTTCTTTAAGATACCAAAGTATGCTTTTCTAAAAGAACATATCCTCTTATTGCTCTAGTGCTTTTTGGCGGTTATTATACAAAGGAAAAATAAGAAATCTTTAGACTGCTATCTTGCCTTCTACCAGGAAACTTTCCTGTTCACCTGTCATTTGGGCATCAAACTTTCAGGACCATAGTCAGGGACCATTAGTTGCCTTGGGCTGGGCCAGCCCAGCCAACCCTCACTGAGTGCAGCAGGCCCAGGCACACTGTCAGAGCACACTTCTGTGTTTCTTGGACATGTTGGTATTGACCACAAATATGCCCATATCTACAGTAGGCATGTGGTCATACTCTAGGGATTCCTGAATATAGTTCTCTGTGATCATTCATCTGATTCCAGTACCTCACTGGACCGTTTTTTTCAGTGTTAGACTACCCTCAACAACAACTATTTTCATGAAAAATTATGGCATATGCTTGGTTTTGTAGTGCAAGTAACTTTCTGATTTATTAGGTATATGCTTTGTTTTGCTTTGTTTTTACCTGTCTTGCAGGGTTTATTGGTGGTTGAGTTCGTTCTTGCTTTTCTGTGGTGCATAGAGCTGATCTGTCCAGAGTGTAGCAAAGACAACCTTTTCTGTGAGAAACTGGACAGTACTTTGGTTGGTCTCTTGGATGGGTGCTTCTAGTGCCTTAAAAAATGTTCACAGATTTCCTAAAGTACAACAGATGAAAAATAATCATAATGTTGAAATAAATGAAACCACATAGACAAAAGTGATGACACTGCCAAGTAGGTCTGTTTCAGTTTGCTCCTCTTCTGGAAAACTGGGCTGTACCAGTTGTTAACTAGGTTTACGGGGGATGTAAAGGGTTATGGAGGGGATAAGCGTTGATAGTTTACTGTTGGTTTTTACATTATAATATCTCTTCAGTGCTGTAATGTACCTTCTGTGGAGGCTGTTGCTACCGCAGAGACTACAGTCACTACTGGCAGTGTTCAGGAGCAATGTCTAAATCAAACAAGCTCCAAAACTTTGCTGTGCTGGAGGTCTGGCCAGCTTGCTGTCCTGCGTGATGGTACTTGGTGCTAGATGAATGGAGAAGAGAATTACAAGGGCGGGGGCGTGGCTGTAGAATAATTCTCCTCCCGTGTGTCTTTCTAGGTCTTGCCAGTCCAGAGATGTCTTGCATCAGAATTTTTGCTACCTACTGTTGAACCTCTCATACATTTATTATCATTCTTTCCCCTCATCCATGAATTTCACTTCCAGGATGGCTTATCCTTAAATCAGTTTGGGTTAGAGAGGAAAGAGTCTAATTTTTCACTTGCTGAAATCAGATAGCTCCCTATCTCTTGAACTGCAAGCATGAAGAAATCTTTCTTCCTATCTGAAAATCACTTAGGATTTTGTAAGTGTCACTTATCTGCCAGCAGCAGTTCTGTGCCCAATTTAGCTGTGCCTGTGAGAGGAGAGGAACAGCTCAGCCTGTGACTGGAGAGCACCCAAGTCAGAGCTTCACTCGGGCTGCAGGGAGGGAGGTCTTCAGTGAGTGTGTCTTGAGACTGCTGCCTCCCAAACAGCACTGGGCGACAGCGGTGGGAAGCAAGGCAGAGCTGTTCTGTGAAGCTGCAGAGTAATGTGGTAGCGTGCTTGCTGACTGGGAGCGCCTGGGAAAGCTTAGCACAGAGCAGCTGTGGCAAATGGGCTTTGGCATAGAAAGTGTAGGCAGGAGAGCAAGTGGAATAACCAAGACATCTTGATGGGTTTTGGGGGTGCATAGCCAGGGTTATGTGCAGTATCTTTCTTTCATGGTACTCAGACACTTACAGAAAATGTTTCAGATGCTTCAACAAATGTTTTTTCACCTCTCTACATAAAAACAAGGGGATTAATTCAAATGGCATGGAATACCTTTGTTACATCAGGGCTTTGTAGAATAAAAGTGTAGCCTTAATCATCTCTTGGTAACATTGTTTTCTAGTCTCTATCTTTCCTGAGGAACCTGAGAAAATCAGTGCAGTATTTTCTAGCTGTTTTCCCCCAGGGGAAATTTGATTAAATCCTGCACTTTTTTCAAGCATCGCATTTCTGTTGAACTGTTTGGTGTTTAGTGACGATGAGTCAAATCTAAATTTTCTTCCTGTGCTTTTCTTTTCCTGAGGTCTCCTGAGATGTTGCATCACTCTGTCTCACAATGTTTGTGTAGCCTCACCAGGCTTCAACTGCAAGGAAGATGGGGGTGTATTGTCTAGTAATATGTCATTCAGCCCACAGAAGGTCTGATTTTTATGGTGACAAGCTATTAGAGCAAATTATGGCAGTCTTTGAGTGATTATGTTCTAATTGCTCAACTGGTTCTTCAAGGTTGTGCAGGTGAAATCAAGAGCTATTGTTTAGGCTGTGTTTCTCACTTTCTTCATACTTTCTGGTACGAATTACACTGTGCCAAGATGGTATATTCCTTATTAGCCAGAAAAAAACTAACCAAACAAAAACATTTTAGAGATGCTAAGTTAGTGTGACAGTAGCTTGCAAGAGAAAGAGTGTTCTCGTATGTCTTTTCCTTTGTAAATAACACCTATAGAAAGAATAGATTTTTCTTTTTCATTCTTCCCGTGCCCCCTCCCCCCCCCCGTGTCCATTATGCTAAAGAGTGCACGCAGAGATTGCTCTGTTCCTGATCCATGTCAGCCTTCCTCTGGCACCTATCATAATGAAATAGATTTTTAAAGCATGAAGATATAAAATCATTAAAAAGAGTAAAATAAGTTCTTTAATAATAATAAAAAAAAGGTAGTTAAAAGTCAGGGTTGTCCAGAAGTGACAGCTGTCTAGCTTGTCAATTCTACTTTAAATCTCTGCACGCAGAATTATATCTGTCAACATATGGCCCAGTAACTAGATCTTGTAAGGTCCTCCTGCCATTCTCCGGTGTCTTCCGTAACAAGAAGAATTCAGTGCTGTTAGTTAGCTTCGTTATCTCTGGCACTTTCTTGCTACAGACTTAACTGCAGTTTCACAGATACCTTTGAAAGCTTAACAAATAACTAAGAAAAAAAAAATCTTCTGCCCCTCTAGTACAGGTGAAGTACAAAGCAAGCATTAACATACTGCAATTATTAGTGCAACTATAATGTTCTTGCGCTTCTTTAGGATTCTTGGCTGAACGTCATCTGCTCTTGGCGGCGGTTTGCTAGTTTTTGAGTTGCCTGTTTGCTCCATGCTTTTTTCCCAGCTTTGAAACAGATCCTCTAATGCAACTTCTGTAAAGAAGCCTTACACTGGGAGAGTATCTTTAAACTCCTTTATAGTGAACATGAAGATGCAAAAAGTATATCTGGTGTTTCTGCCATGACTTTAGCTTTTTTGAGCATTTTTTTTAATGTATCTATTGATTTATTTTAGCCTTACGTATTCTGACAGGCTACCTACTTCTTCTTGTTCCTCATGTGCTTTGAAAAAGGTTTTAATTGTAGTTTTTATGTTTCTTTTTCCCCCATTCTCTGAAATTACTTCTGAGATTGTCTCGTGTCGTTGTCCTCCCCCCCCCCCCCCCCCCCAGTTTTTAGCTTGCTATTGTTTGGGCCCTATTTGGACAACTTCTACAAGATTTTTTTTTTAATTAGCCACCTCCTTCCCTTGCCTTTTCTGTTGTTACTGTTTCTGTTGTTACCCACACTTAAAAACTTTCTGTGTTGGGTTTTTTTTTTATATTTGCTTTAAGCCTCACATACAGTGTCTTAAATCTCATTGCCTACAGGCACTTAATTTTCTATAATTCTCTGTAAGATTCCTCCTATTTGTCTAAGTCCTTTCGTTAGATTCCTTGGGAAGATATTTATGTTACTGCTAAATTCTGGGGGGTTTACACTAACATTTTGAACCAAGTTCTGCACAGTCCTTAGGATAAAGAGCATAACAACTTGTTCCATAAAGCTGTCCCTCCCTTGAAAAATCTGTCTGAAGACAGTGGCTTTGCAGTAATCTCACTGGCTCTGTAAACCAGGGAGTCAGTAATTGTGTGGATGTATAAAACTGATGGACACTGCTTTGTGTTGGAACAGGCTCCAGTTTGGGTTTCCAGATTGGTAGCAGGGTAAAAATGTTTTCTAAACTCATAAATCTGACACATAGGATATAGGGGTTCCTACATTAAGCAGGCTCTTTTTTTGCTATGGTCTTTAGAGTAGTCTTAGAAATATTGATGTTGGGTAATAGTGGGTGGGAAAATGAAGAGGAAAAAGAGATTAGGAAAAACATGTGAAAGGGAGAAGAGAGGCTTGAGGTAAATTGTGTCTGAGATAAACCAGTGCTTAAGGAGAGGGGAAAATAAAGTCAGACATGTGCTTTAGTCTTTATTTCCCCTCTTTTGGTTTGGTTTGGTTTTGTTGTGTTGTTTGGTTGTTTGGTTTTTTCATGACATGCCTTTTCCTCAAGTCAGTGTGATAGATCACAAATTCAAAATTCTTCAAGTCAGTGACAATGTATGCTGTATACTCTTGTTTTAGTGTCCTCAAATAATGCTGTATGAAAACACTTGGGGTTTACGAAAGGCATTTCATTGATACCTGGTGTAGTTTCTTTAACACTTGTGGAGAAACAAGCGATAGAAGAGATCCCTGTGAGGTTTCTGCATGAATTACAACCTGGGGCAGAGGAAGGCTGCTGTGGCAGAATAGCTGAATGCGATTTGAAGGCTTGCTGTGGAAGAGTCTTCCTGGTTAACACTGCATTTTTTTTCTAAGCAGTATTATATTCCACTTTCGAAAGGCAAGATTCTTTGGTAATTGTCTTGATTCACAATAGAAGTTTGAGCTAAATGCAAACAATCAAATAGAGAAGGAAAAATATTGGCTTCCTTATGACTCTCTTCCCCCGTATCGATTTTTTTCATCACAGTAGCTAATGAAACAGCTACAGTGCAAAAGTTTAAAATACATGAATTGTAAACTTTTACATCTGTAGAATTTTTATTACAAGAGAGAAAGGGCTTTCTATCTCTGTAGTCAAACAGTCATTCAAGTTTCAAAAGCTGTTATATCAACCTCGTCTGCAGAGGAAGGTTTTGTTGTGAAATTTTTTTTTAATGATCTTTAGGTGTTAAACTCAACTATTGTAACCAATGTACTATCAATATTTTTCAGGTTTCTCTAAATGGTACCCAGTTTACAGACAGTTCTGTTGGATCAGAGTTCACAGGTGTTTCTCAGGTACGTAATGCCAAATTTCACTGGAGTTTATGCTAGTAGAGTTAGTTACTAACAGGCAAAGGGATTAAGTAGTTTTAAAAGTACTAGAGAAAACTCTTCAAAAACATTTCTGTTTGAGATTGGGACTTGGTTAACTGAAGTCAGTTTCTGATGACTTCACTATTCAAGCTTTAAAAAGCAGTCAAAGCTACTATATCTAAAGTAAAATTTTATTATAAGCTTGAAATTGGACAGAGTAGGAAAAAAAAAAAGCTGTGCAGTTTTGTGACAGTGAAGTTATTCTTGGAAATAAATCTAAATACATGGCAGAGATGCAGTTATTTCTATTCTGGCTTGTCCTACTTCCAGCCTTCATTTATGAACATTCTATCTGAACATGTTTCAGAGAGAAAGTGAGACTGGGTGTTTTCTTGCAGAGATGCATCACACTTTTTTTTTTTGAAGCTTGACTAGTGGAAAAATATCCGACTTTTCTCCAGACTCTATGCTTTGCTCCGATTAGACTGAAGACATACAAATATGTATGTGACGTAATTCCAAGCTCATCTTATCCAGGAGGAGTTTACTGCTGCAGTTGAAATGGTCACATCAACAGTCACTGCATTCCTCATCTTTTAAATAAATAAGAAACTGCAATTCATAGCTTCATTTTAGTATGACAGAGCCATAACAGGAATCTCAGGTGCTGATCGTTGATTTGTGTCAAGGTTCTAACTGTGAATTTTGCTAACAATAAACTGCTTTGAAGTTTTCATTCTTGGCAGGTGATTTGCATTGTGCTCTAGGAACCAAGTGCTTTCATTTGAACTTTAAATCCATTGTAAATACAGGCCCAGTTGGGAGATTTTTAGTGTTTTACTGAGGCTGAGTTGGCCAGAATTAGGCTTCCTCCTGTATTTGCCATGGCTTTTTTTTTATGGTTATGATGCAACTTTAAGTGAACCGCACACATAAGTCTTAACTTTTAGAAGACCTTGCAGTATGGTGGGGGATGTTTGCCGTCACCCTTAACTTTGCAAAAATGTGTCACATCGTCTTAACTTCTGAACTCTTACATTTTTGTCCTCTGCTTTTCCTACTTATTGGAAGATGTCCTGCAGATGATGTTCATAAGTATTTGCCTGCAATAGCTACAAAGATGCCATTGTCATTCATTCCAACAGAGACTTAATGTGGCTTCAAAACCTTCATTTTAACAAGGAAACTTTCAGGGCTAACAGGATGAGCTGCTGTGGCCCCTTGCATGCAGGGTTTTTAGGTATTAATAAAATTTGCAGCTGAGGCAGGTCAGCCGAGGAGAATGTCTTAACTTGAGAAATATGTTCGTGCTTATAGAACCAGTAAGGGGCTGGTCAGTCCCAGTCTTTCAGGAGGCAGAGTGGGTCTTCCCTCATGGGAACATTTTCTGAAAACCTGCAGCTGACACCTGGAGAAATTGTTGTCTTTTTTTCTTGCCTTAGTGCTTGAGTGTGAATTCTTGGAGTGCCATCAATGAGTAGTGAGATTAGCTGTTCTTACTAAATCTGTTACCTTAAATCATGAAATTCTGAAAGATAAGAAGATACTTGTGGAGATTAATTCAGGGTGGTGTTTTTTGTGTCTAGAATTCTGATTTTCTTTCCATATTGCTGAGTCTGTCAGCTTTATAAATGCAAAGAACACAAAAATCAAGGGTTTGTAATGCTGTGCTGTTTTTCTTTAGAGTCAGCAATAGGGAATTCATCTCCTGTTGCTGTGAAGTCAAGAAGATAGTGAATTGTGTTATAGCTTGAACTAGTCCTTTGCCCTAAAGAACTTTTCACCCATGCTTGTGCCCTTCAGCCCTACAAGATCTTTAAAGCAGTATTTTTGCTAGTATTGAGGCTGGAGCAGTATCTAGAGGAATGCTTGAATGACTTATTTAAATTTTGCCTTTCCTTTAACTGTTTAACTATTTTGAGGCTTACATAGAAGATGCTGCTAATTAAGGCAGAGGTAATAACTAATATAACTAAGCACATCTGTGATTCTGCTATTATAAGATGTTTTGTTTGATTCATTATAACTTTATGTCTTTGTAAAATTGGGTTCTGTTTGGCTTGTGCTGCTTGACATGTTTTTGAGTATCAGTCCTGAATAATAAGCATCTCATGGCTGAACCATAATTTCATGCACAGTAGCATCTTTGAAGAGAAATGAGGTTTTGAACTGCCATTGTCCTCATAAGCTGCCAAGTCTACCTAAAATCCACTATCACCTATTGAATTAAGACCCTACTGATTGGTTTTGTTAGAACGGATTTAAACTTCTATTTTGTAACAAGCCTATCTGAAAGTGTATTTGTTAGTAATGAAAAAGATGACACAGAACTTCAAAGAACAGTTCTATTCTTACTGATAAAAAGGAAAAACAGTAAAAAGAGTTGTACTATCCCTTTTTACTTACTAGATTATTGCATATAGGCTGAATTATTTTAGAGGGGAAGGCTGTAGTCCATGCTCCCTGAAAACATTACTTTTTAAACGTGAGTGTATTCATACTCAGAATTACTTGCCATGTGGATATTAAGACTGCTGTATTTGATCTTGGGACACTCCAAATAGCCACCAGTGAATAGTCACTGTTAAAAGATCTATTTATTAATTTATTTAAAAATCTCCAGATAAGCTTTTCTGCTACATATTCTGTGAATAACCAGTTATCTATCAAAACTTGTTTGTAGACACCATTTACCTTTGGCTTGGGCCAGAGGGCACCATATACAACTGGCGAGCATTGTCTTCTTTGTAGAAGTGAACGAAAAGATACTTCGCTTTCAGAGAGCGGAATAAAAAATTCTAGCAAAACAGCACTTTCCACATCTCCAAAAGCAAACAATATGCTGCATCTTCCGCTGTGGGTGTGCCCAGACTGTCGACGAACAGTTGAAAAGGAGGAAAGGCATGCTACAATAGAGCAATCCCTCGTGGTAAGTTAGGTACTTCAGCTCGGTAGACTAAGATGATACGTTGTTACAGGCTAAATGCTACTTTGGAACCACTTAAACTGTAAATGCTTTGTAAGTATTTTAGGAGATATTTTCATCTGGTTTCAGAATTTTTGATTTTTGAATAGAGCAAGTCTTGGATTTGTTTCTTGATTTTTACTTTACCCCCGCCCCCCCCCCCCCCGCCTCTTTTTCCTCTTTCTTTCCTTTACTCATCTTCTTTTCTTTTTCTCTTTTTTTTTTTTTTTCTTTTTCTCCTTCTGTTCTTCTCTCCCTTTTGTTTT
>JAAGNO010021826.1:33732-60755 GCA_033439905.1 Ceryle rudis
CATACTTTGTCCTTTATCAGTGGAACTTTACTTACTACACTTTTTTCTATTCTCTGTCTGCTCATGTGTACTTCCTCCCCTTTGTGAAGTAAACTATCTGCATTTTCCCTGCTCTTTCCCTAGTGTTGTTGAGTCACTGCACTTGCACTGCCACATTCCTGCATGTGTCTTCCGTTGCCTTTTCTTTCCTGTATTTTATTAATAAAGCAGCACACTTTTGCATAGTATACCTATAACAATTTCTCATTCTTTGTTGTAGCACTGTAAACACTGATTTAGTACATGGTGCTAATATTTCCATGTGCTAATATTTCAAGTTGTGATTATTTTCTAAATTAAATGTTGAAGTGTATTTTCAAATAAATATTCCACCTCACTTAAGAGCTGTGCTCAGTGTAGTAGAAGAATACAAAAAGTTCCTTGACAGGTCCAGCAAAACCCCTTTAGGAGTAAAATAAGACGCCGTACTGCAGAGCCAAATCTTTACTACTGATCTGGGAAGCCACACACTTCAAATAATTGGAAGCATTATAGATTTCAGTTGACATTTCCTTGTAGAGAGCTAACAAACTGTGCACACACCCATAGACACATGGAGTTTTAGTTTAGTAAATAAATCAGTGTGAAGAAAGGTTGGTTTTGTATACCATATGTTGTTAAATTTATGTTAGAAACACGGTTAGCTTAGTCTTTTCTAGAAAAATGTAAGAATATATCACTTGTATACACTTAGTGTTTACTGATACTCTTGCTATTAATACAGTTTAGTAAAATTAGTCAAAGCAGATTACATCTAAGGGAATTATACTCGTAGCCTGGTAAACACATCCTAGAGAGTTCAAAGCACAGCAAGACTGAAGCACATGATTGTTCAGTTGGGTCAATTTTTGACATACTTAAGCTCTGTTTAATGAACTAATAAAAAAGTAAATAATAAAAAAACAGCTTGTGGAAAAGAACAAGCTAAAAAAAAAAATTTCTTTGTAAATCACTGCAAGCCAGAGTACAAGTGGTTTGCTATGGATGCTTGTGTGTTTGAGTTGCTGTTGCTCTCATCACCTGGCTTGGTTTGCCTCAGCACTGTCACCAGTAGCATGTCTTGCTGCTGGGAGCAAATGCGTGCAGGCTTGTTTTGACCTGTCTCTGCATCCTGCTCCAGCATCTGGGGTGAAACACAAACTCCTTCAGTCATGCTCCTAATGTGGGAGAGGTGTCTACCTGGTGCCACAAAAAGCTGATGGCAATGTGGGGAGGATGCCGGAGGGAAGCATGGTGTGTCTGGGGGCTGGAGCACAGAGAAGGAAGAGAAACTGGAGACAAAATACCAGCAGCCTTGGAAGAGAGATTTGTCATCTGCCTATTCCCAATAGCTTTCTAAGCTGCTGTCATTGGGAATAGGCAGATGACAAATCTCTCTTCCAGCAAAACAATCAGCAGCTTAGAAAGCTGCTGTCCATTACTATGTAGTGTGTCTGGCTGTTACAAAGAGATTTTATGCTTTTTGCTAGAAGAGATTGTTGAACTACAAAAGTCAAACTTACTGTCACATAGAGACTGAAGAGATATTACTAGTTTATGATTAATCATGGATGATGCAAGCCTATCTTCAGCTTAGGTCGTTGTTTATGCTGGAGTACACAAAGGTGATAATTATAACCAACATACTTCAGTTTTTAGAAATTAAATCTATTTATATCACTGGTTATCTCAGTCCATCTCTTGCATTTATTAGGCTTTTAGAAAGTTCTTTGTGCCTGGCTGAATGTCTTCCCAAACCAGATTCAGCACTAATCACTGCCACTTTAATATTTGCCTACCTATCAACATTTTAGTCTACCTTACTAATTGAAAGCTACCTTTGTTTTTGCCTTTCAGAGTCAAGATTTCCTATTGCACATGCCTCTTGGAAACAGTGGATCACAGCAGGAATCTGTAGGAGGAGGAAGAATAACTGTTGGTGCACAGACAGTGCCTGCTGTAGACGTTAGCAATTCCTCTCCTTCAGACATAGCGTGCAACTGTGAAGCCTGTAACGAGCGCAGGTAACTGAATTCAAACTCAACAGCATTGATGCTTGTAGGCAGACTGTTGGGAGAGTTGTAGCTTATTTGTTGCTCTGAACTTCAAGCAGGCTGTCTGACAATGCCAGTAACTTACGGATGGCAGCTTTTATCCAATTTTATATTTTATTTTAGGCATGCACTTGTATTTTAGTCATTTTCAGATGTGCGTTGTTTTTCCTGAAGAGCATCTTCAGAGAGTAGGAATCAATACACCTATGCAATATACAAATAGAGAGTAATTATTTTTGTCATTACTTGCAGAGAAAATTCAGCAGAGCCTGAACGTGAACCTCAGCAACTTCAGAATTACTGGTCAGAAGTAAGATACATGGTTCGGTGCATATATCGCCAAGCTGGGACCCCTTTAGCAGATGACCAAGACCAATCTTTGGTACCAGATAAAGAAGGAATGAAAGAGCTGGTGGATAGGTATAGCACTTGGAAAAATATCTATTAATTGCTAAGAGGATTTTTGTTTAAAATAGTTTTTAAGTAGTTTGGAATATTGCTTTTTAATAGACCTTTATTTACTCTCTGGTTGTTTTGGAATGTTTGCCTCCCCACTAAAATGAAAAGTCAGAACTGCCAATTCTCATTCATAACAGATTTTTAAATGATAGACTGAATGCATGGGAAACTATTAAATTTGTATGCTGTTTGCAGTAGGAATATTAATGTATAATTAAGGAAGCCTCCCAAAATCTTACTTCTCAAAAGACTTTGGGATGATTATTATTATTAAGACACTGTTTAGTTTGAGTTGCCCCACATGAAATTCTTACCTCGTTGAACTAACCCGAGTTGTTATAGCCCTTGCATCTTCCTGTAGTTGTAACAGCTTGTAGAGACTTAAAAAAAAACAAAAAACAAAAAAAAAAAACCTAAAACACCCAAAAGCAAACAAAAAAACCCAAACCCCACAACCGAAAAAAAAGAAAAGTAATATGGCATTGATCACTGATGAGGAGAATTTTGAGAACTCTTTACCCAGTTCGGAAGTTGAAATTTTCTTAACTTTTCTAGATGTGAAGTTGAAGGTGTGCTTAATGACATCCTCAGCTGTGGGTTTTTTCCTTTTGAGAATAGTGTGGCTGTCCTTAAAGTGCACCAGGAGGTTCATCTCAGTTTCTGGCTAACTGAATATATGGTCAAGGAATAGTTGCTCTCCTTGGTTCTGTATGTACTCAATATACAAAGGTCTGACAAACTGCAGTTCTGCTGTGGAGTTTTTAGCTGAATCAAAATTCTGGTGAGGTAAGGAAAGTTTTGAAAGATTATAGTCAATTAGCATTGCTCTTTTTATGACTGTACTCCTGAATCAGCCTTAACAGATAATTAAGTAAGCTTATTGCACTTCTGTTATATAAAAATAGAGCGTTTGGATTTGAACATAAGTTGTATAAATATAGAGTAAAATAGTATGCTTTGCTGTTAGTCACACTTGAAGTGATCAAAACATGCATTATAGGTTTTGAAACCAAGGATGCTTAAATGTTGCACAGTAGCTGCAATTCAGTTTTAATTAGTTAAAATGATGATGATTTTTTTCCAGTTTCTCTTTAACATAAAAATTTTGGAAATTGGAACACATACTGTGTACCTTTCCTGTGTACTCAGGAGCTTTGATTTCTCTAGAACTGCTTTTCACTTTTGAGAGAAATTATTAAAACACAAAGGCAGAAGCAGGATCTCAAAGAAGGAGACTTTTAAATTTGAATGATTAGTTTTCACTCAACTTCTTTATAGTCTCTGAAGTATGCAAAAGATTAGGATACTGTGTTTGAATAGACACCAATCTGTCCAGTCTGTGGTGCTAAAGTCATGCAAAATTTTTTTTTAACAAAGCTAGTCAGTGTAGGTATTAAAAGTGTAAAAAGCAAAACAAACAACCCATCAAACTGAAAACCCCAAAGAAACCATGTAGGTAGTGTGCTAAAGGTGGTGCTGTGGCTAAGTAAATCTATGTGTAAAGGCAGAAATTCCTCATTCCAGGCCCAGCTCTATTAGACAGACCTAGCAAGGAAACTGTCTGATCTGATTTTCAAGTAAGTAGTGCTGCTAAGTATTGTCCCTGTTGTATGTTGGAGAGTTTTATGGCAATATGTTAGTACTTCGTTGTGAGTGATGAGGGAAGAGAAGGGACTAGATAGCAGACTTTTATTCATCTAACTCTTAAGTACTTATCTCTTTCTTCTTCCCCACCTCTCTGCAGTGTGAAAAACCTGAGGGAAATGCTTAAACTCCATGCATGGGACTTTAAATAGCACAGTTTCCCTCTAAAGTGCTTCAGAGCAGCCATCGTGTTCAATTTTCTTCTGTGTGAGGTGGTTCAAAGCCATGTGTTGCTTCCAGGAGAGTATCAGACCTAGCCAGCTGTATGCTGTCCTTAGCAGGAAGCCCTGACCCTCTTAGAAACTCTGTCTTACAGTGACTAGTCTTGCAGATACTGAGTGGGTGATTAGAGTGCATTGAGGGCAATATGGTTCTGGAGCCTCAGCGTTAATGTGCTTCCCTGGAACAGAGTCGTCCCAAATTCTAGTCCCTATTCTAGATTAAAAAAAAAAAAAAAAAAAATCCACTAGTCATTTGTAATGATTGTGTTCAGGCAATACCACAGTGGAGCACCCTAAGTCACGTACCTTGAAGGACATTCTTTGTGGCCCACACCTCTGCTGTGCAATGGCAGACCTTCAATAAAAGGTCAAAAAACGTCCTTATACGTTATATTTATATGATCTGCAACTTGGAGTAAGAAGCTCAAGAAGCTGAAAAGGAGCTTCATGAATGTCTTAAAAGCTTTCAGAAGTGTAATGTCAACAACAGAAGGGCCACCTGAGGTAGTCACCAAGTCCAGTCTGGTTAGGCATGTTCTGGCTGCGCAACAGGTGAGGCTCCTTCAGTGGCTTGAAGTAAATGCCTGTCCTGCTACAGGAAGTTGATTCAGCCTAGGTCTGGCTCTTCTGGCTGGGACTGTATGGAAGAAGCTGTGAAGAAGCTGTAAAGAAGCTTGTCTGAAATCTTTCTGTCTGTAGGGTTGGATATGAATTGAGTCAAGGTGGGGTTTTTTTTTAGCTCACAAGTCAAAGTGAAATACTGAGATCCTGAATTAATGTGTTCCTCAGGTGTGCAAGCATTACGGTCCTAAAGGAGCTCAGTTCAACAGTGTAAAAGTAGGGAACTGGACTGTGTTCTCCTAGATTTAAGGAGGTTCTGTAAACTCTATTATTTCTTTCTGATGATGTTTGGTAACTGGTAACTATTTTTAGGAAGTTTGTTACATGCATTGTTGTTTTTTGGTCACAAATATTTAAAAAATACAGGCTTTGTGAAAGAGATCCATATCAGCTTTACCAACGGTTGGAACAACAAGCTAGAGAATATGTGCTTGAAATGAAGGTTCGTCTGCTCAGACACTTGTCACTGGGATCTAAAGTTGCATCAACGTTAGCAATACAAGGGCCACCTCAGGCACATCAATTCATCTCACTCCTACTTGAAGAATACAGTGCACTCTGTCAGGCGGCATGTACAATCAGCGCCTTTCTAGTTACTCTGGTAAGACTGACAAAAATAACTTCTATGCTTCTACTTGTTATGGGTAATGCTGGGAGAGCATTTCTGGGCTCTTTCAACTGTTTTCTGGGCATTGTAAAATACAAGGGGTGTTTTATACATGCACGCTAGGAGACAGAGATTATGAAAAGGCAAATTCTTAGAAATGTAGATTAAGCTTCGCTTACAGTGAGGCGATGAAATTGTATTTGTAAAGAAAAAGGTGGGATGCTGTTTGTGGCACTTGGTCTGAAATGTACATCTTTAAGCAGATCTACTAAACTTTAGATAAAGCCTTTGGAAATGTGTGAAACGCTTCTCTGGTCATCTCTAACGGTCTCTTGACAACGACCTTTAAAGGACACAAACTTCTATGTGTAGCAGTAACTCCAGATTGTGTCATTGTTCAGTTTTTCTTTTCACTTATAACCAAGAATGGATACTTGAAATGATGACCTCTTGTCATGGAATTAATCTGCTATGTTATTTCTAAAGCTCTTGTTCTTTCTTAAATGCATATATGTCAGCTGATTGTGATGTTAAGGCTTGGGTTTATGTTGTCAGGTAGATAATAAGCAATAGCTTTAAAAAAAACTCTTCTTGAGTAACTGTCCATTAGGAGTGAATAATACAGTAAAATTTTGTAATTATATTTTTTAAGGGCTGAGGTTGTTATAAATCCTGTTTTGTTAATAATCTGTTCCTGTACATCCTTTGTTAATGTCCTTATCCTATGCATCCCTTTTCTTGTGTAAACTTTGCGCAAGAAAAAAAAGTGGATAAACTGGTAAATGTGGGGTTTATTGCCAACTAGCTGAAAGTGACTGTCTAGGTATATAAAGAGAGGAAAAGAATAGGCTGTACCAAGACTATGATGGCCACAGGTGAGAAGATATAAAGTGGAGGGGAAGTAGAGTGTCATTACTGAGGCAGGGCTGTTAGTAAAATTGAATTTGCAAAGCAGGAAAAATGTTCTTCTGTTACGAAACTTGAGCATATCTAATGCTTTTATTTCTGTTGTCAATGCTTTTTATTTGCTGCTGTGTCTGTATTGTCTTCCCCAGCTTTATCACTTAGATACAGATGTGAGGTCACTGCCATTTCCAGATTATTGGCTGCTTTTAATTAGTCATCAAGTCTCTAACAAGGTGCTTGAGAGAAGATTGCTCTTCAGGATGATTTACATTGGAATTCAGAAACTTGTTCAGCTGAAAAGCAGATGGATTGTAGTGCTAGTGTTAGCTTTCTCAAAGTAGATCTGACAGTAATGAAGACACTGCCAGCACTGAATTGCTGATCATAAAATGATCTTGTAATTTTTTTCCCCTGGTTATTATTGTGAAGTAGTAGTCATGAAAATATAGCAGGTATGAGAGATTGAGATAATGGCCATGAAGAGGCAGGAGATGCTTGAACTTCCTTATCTACTCCTTTTCTAATAAAATTCCAAGTAAAATAAAATGCCTGTTCTTGCTTAAGAAACGAAACATAAGAAAACACATAATACCCCAGACTTTTCTTGTCCCTTTCCTTCTGCAGCTCAGTAAGTACTTGAAAACTTCTTCCTAGTAAGCTATGACATTAAAAAGTATGACAATGTAGGATACTGTCTCTTGTCATACATTACTTAGTTGTAATAACTTTTTTATTAAACAGAGTAGTTTATCACAGTTTTCAGGACTGGTAGTAAGGTCACTAGCCTTTTCAGGCTTATGGTTGTTTTTTTCTCAAGATACCACTGCACTGTGGAAGAAGGAATCTTTTCAGCTGAAATATGCTATAGGCAGTCAAGACCTCTGAACTTAGTGCAGCCTTCCTTTTGAAGGTAAATCCTTCGCATGTCGCTTGCTGTACAGAGGAATAGAATGTCTTAAACCTCCACCTGGGGCAAACTAATTTATCAATGAAATGATGATTTATATCAAAGGAATCCAGCTAGCTAGCAAAGTTCAAGAGCAGGAAACAAAGCTTTGTTGCCCCACCAGGAAATGACAGATGATCCTGGGAGCAAGCTGGAAAGACTTCAGTACAGAAGAGCCCTCAAGTGCAGAGTATAGCAGACTGGAATGGAAAGCTTACCTAGTGCTTCTTTGAGAAGTATCCTAGTCTGCACAGCCTGATATACAGGATTTTATAGATAAGCATTGACTGTTTTGATCGCCACATAATATGGAAGTTGCTTAGGGAATGAACTTTTCAGTGTTGACCCTTGAGAAATTAGTAGAAATTTATGGAAAGATTAAAAAACCCATAATATTCCAAGTGAAAGGGTACATGTGTCTTGTGCAACTTGGGGGGAAAAAAAGATCAAAACACCACTACCCTTCTTAAATAATGAAACTCCAAACTATTTTTTGTGAACACTGATAGCATTGTGAAATTACATACAGTTGTGTTAAATTACCTCAAATTGAAAAACAGTATGCTTACTAGAGATGTAGGATGTTCACCTCTTGTCTATTTAGAAAACTTTGGTTTTGAAGCTGTACTTGGAGATAACTGTTTATTCCATTTATGTCAGTTTGGAATAAAGATTACACCTTGCCATCCTACACGGGTCTATTACTAGATAAATTTAAAGAACTGAAAAAATTACCAAAGATAGGTGATTGTTTGAGAAGAAAACCTGAGAATAACAGGTTCAGATCATAAACCACATTTTTCTATGCAGAAAGGAATAAAAGCTTTCAACAACATAGACTGATTTTTCTTTTTTTTTTCCTCTCTAATCCATGACAATTACAAACCAAAACAAAACCACAGTAAAAATAAACCAAGGAATGAAGCTATGATTATTTTAAGTCCTAAAGAACTGCTTAAATTCTAAGTTTCTGAATATTAAACCTGGGTAAGATCTGAGCTAGAGGTTGTAAACTAGACTTTAAGTTCTTGCCTCTGACAGAAATTTCTTGTTGCTTTTCCTAACCCCAGCTTATTTCTGCTTTTTTGTTGTTGTTACAGGAAAATGAACATTTGAAGAAATTTCAGGTGACGTGGGAATTGCACAATAAGCATCTGTTTGAAAATCTGGTATTTTCTGAGCCTCTCTTGCAGAATAGCTTGCCAACATTGGTGTCACATCTAAGGTAGAGTTTAACCTTTCTTCTGTAATTTAAAAGAGAAACGAAACCCCATGTTTGCAACCACAGCGTTCTACAAAAATAAATTTTCTTGATTCTTCTGCATTTTTATAAGTAAAAATCCGTGTGGATTTGTCTTGAAAACAATACTGTTGATTAGGCAGGCTGCTGTCCTAACTTGCTTGTCAGAAGAATTGCTACCCTAATCTGCTTACTTGAACGTTGCCTAGTAAAATGACAGGGTCCAATGACAATCCTGATGGTGTGATTGAATAGTACTGTTTTCACTTGTCATCGGGCATCACTACTGTCTTTACAACTCCACAAATGAATTAAAGCCTCAGTGCCTTCATGCTTCCAACCGTGCACAAGTAACTGAACTTGGAGTTTTAAGCAATCTTTTAATTGGAGAAAGCGAAAGAAAGAAAATTCCTTGCTGTATGCTTGCAGGTCTGATGGCACATTGCATTTCCTGGGGCTTTGCAATGTATGTTTTGTTAGCAAGATTGCTCTGCTTGTAATTTGTGTACCTACAAAGTGTTAGTGTTTTGTAGGGATGAGGTATTAATTCATAGAAACTTTACTCTCTGTCTTAAGCCCAAAAAGTATGGTCATTGGTGGTTCGTGTTGACTTCTCAATCTCATTTCTGAGAAGATAAATTTATGCTGTATACTTATGTGTTTAGTACAAGAGCAGTTTGATTATCTGTCTCAGTACATGTTGCTCACAGTGAATAAAGAAATTTCTCATGAGTTCTTTTGCTAATAGGCACTAGAAAGGAAAGCAAGGAAAGGCAAGAAGGCTTAATTCTGTTGCTCTGTTCCACAGCATGTTCAGTTGTGTATTTTCCCCAGTGATCTGTGTTTGACTTCTCAGTACCACTGACACTGTGTCCAGCAATACTGGCCATATCATAACACTTTATATTGCCTTCATCTGCAGAGCTGAGAATGATCTTAGTGAAGGTTACGGTTATTTCTTAACAAAACCTTTGTAGTGTTGTCATTCACCTGTAGTTCTCGAGTGCTACTGCAATTAAATTCTGAGCAACAGGTGGTGTTTCTCTACAGAACTTCACTGTAGTGACAGCTACAATCAAGGATTTAATATGGTGAAGTCAGACTCTCTTCCTGCAGGAATTTCTTCCCCAGTATATCTGTATTCACTAGGTAACTTTAAGGATGTATCACATAAGCTCTGGGCTAGCCTGGATGCATTCACAGGGGCATTTTTGAAAGGAGAGATCCAGCACAAGCTTCCTGTTCCGTGGTTTCTAGTGCATATAGTGTATGCCGTGGTTTTTTTTGGTAAGCATAGATTATGTCTCTCTTCTTGGACTTAACGGGATTTTACTGCTGAGTTCTCTGGTCTTGAAGTAAAAGAACTAGGTAGCCTTCCCTGGGAAACTTTCCTGGTGGATCATCTGACATCTATTGGGAATTGGTGGAAGAAGAGGCCTCCCATGGAGAAGCAGGGATCAGCCTAGTCCCCTGATCATTTAGTCAGTAGAGAATTATTTGCACGCAGTAGAGAAGGTGTTGCCAAAGTTTCTTTACAGAGCATTGGCCTCATTATTTTCACTTCCAGAGGAAGAAATGTGAAATGGCATTTTGGTATCTCAGCTTCACTTGGATTTTGGGTGCTCACCCTTTGTTTCTCCTCTTATTTAAATCACAGTCTCTGGCTTTTTCAAATTGTATAGTTGGTGTGCTGTGACTAGTTCCAAGGATGCTTATCAGATGTCAGACCAGAAAAAATGTTCAAAAAAATGTAGGTACACAAATTACAAGGAGGTTTAAACATAGCAGTCTTGTGGGGATGGAGGTTACTAGCTGATACAAGAACAGCTGTGTCAGTATTTCATAGGACTGATCATCTACTCAGGATAGAGTACCAAGATCTTAATGTGTTGTATCTTGTTCTGCTGCCTAGTCAACATCTCTGGTTTGTTTAGGAGGCACACTCAGTTGTGCAGTCTGCAGGTCAGCTGTAAGAGCTGTCCATATGCTTGTCAAGACTTAATCAGCAGGGCTTCTAGATCAGACATAGAATTTCCTAAGACTGCGTTTTCCTAACTAGTATTTGAGGAAATCCAGTCCTTTAATAGGTGGGTGACTGGTAATTCCTGATGAAGGTGTCTGTGTGAAAGGTTTCTTGGAGGTTAAATATCTTTCTTGGGTTAAGAGGTTTTTGATTACATGCAACCACTGACATGCCTCCTACATTCAACAGGTTGCTTTATTGGGGTTTGGTAATGAAGCAACTGACAGACATCTGGGGCTTTTCTGTCCTTTCTGCTTTCCCTGTATGGGATGGGACAGTGTTCAGGGTTCATGCACGGCTTCAGTTAAATGCTGTTTGCCAAAAAATTCTGGGCTCCCGATCAGGGTACACAGCGTTTTGATACAGTAGGATGTATGTCAACAGGTATGTTTGGAAGATTCAGTTACTGCAAAGTAAGCAATTCTTGGTTTTTGTATGTGTGATGCTTTTTATTACCTTTTATATTCCACCTCTGTTTACAGGACCGAAATATTTGTTGCTTTATTTTTACATTGTGGGGTGTAAGGTGGATTTACTAGTAGCATGTTAACTATTACACAGTTGTCATTTAATTTTAAGTTCTTTTGCTTCCAACTTAGAACATATTTCAAAAAGATTTTGTGCACAACTAGTGTTTGAAAGAATAGTACTACTCAGCAACAAATATAAAATCAAATTCTGGACTTCTGTAGAGTACAGATCAGAATTTGTCCTGACTGCATAATACCAGAAACACAAGCTTCAGGAAAATTAGTAAATGGTGATCTCGTAACAGGAATTGACAGTGTCTGTACTGGTGGGGAGGAATTGTTATATCCTAAAGTCACCATATCCCTAGAAACTGCTTTTTGTACTCTACCAAGCATGGAGTTCTCAAGTTTCTAACATGCAGAATTGCTTACACACCCCTTTGAAGTGGTTGTGTTGCAGGCTCTGGGCAGAAACATCACAAGAAAACAAACTTAAATTTATTGGCAAAGTCATGCTAACAGCTGTAATTTTGATGTTTACTGAGTCGTTTATTTGCTCAGTTCTTCATTATACTTAATTGTCACCTTAAAATTAAGGGCTCAGTTCTCAGCTGCATGATAGACAGGACTATGTAGATCTTGGGATAGGTTAGTGTCCTCTTGAGATAGAAATCAATAACCTTCCTGAGATGCTGGAGCTGGGATTTTAAATATCAAGTTTTGGTATGCTTGGGTTTTGTTTTCTGTTACTGGTTTTGACTGACCATATGATCTCTGTGCCTAATTAACTAACTAACCAGGTTTTTTTAACTACTGAGTAGGAGAAATGTTGAAAAGCTGCCATTTATTTGTGTCAATTTACAGGTGATTACAATTCAGTGTGCTTTAAACACACAGTATCAAATATAATTTTGTCATTTATTCATGACATCGAGTTTCAGGAGTTTGCTTATTTACTTACGCTTTAGTAGATTTTTTTTTTTTTTTAAAGGAATTTGTTATACAGAATCAGTAGAAAGGGAGGTAAATCTGTCTCCTGTTTCTGGGGATCCTGACAGTGAAAGTCATCAATGAATGGCATAACCACATTTTGAACTTGATGCCACTCAAGTGGTAGTAGATAACTGCATGTAACCAAATTATCTCGCCTCATTCTGCAGCACTTTACCTGGCTGGAGCTCCAACTTGTCTAGTAATCTTTTTAGCATTGATCATCCCTGGAGGTGTTCTAAAAACATGTAGACATGGCATTTCAGGATATGGTTTAGTGGTCAGGATAATGTTGGTTAGGTGGCTGGGTTGATGATTTTGTTGTTGTTCTTTGTTTGGGTTTTTTTGAGGTCTTTTCCAACCTTAATGATTCTATCATTTTTATGACAGTACCGAGTAACAAGCTTCTGGCTTTAGTTTTTACAATATAGCTAGTAAATAGTCAACAGGTATATTTAGCCCATAGAATTTGGAAGGATAAACATACCAAGCAACAAAATTTGAATAAATACAGCTCCGTAGTTTTGACATCTGGTTGCTTGTGGGAAAGAGGCTCGAGAAATGTTGCACTTCCCACATTCTTGCTATTGTTGGTTATAGAACGATGGAACAAGTGGTGGTTGGATAATTTTTTAAAAATGACTAAAAATACTCAGTTTGGGGATATAAGCAGCTATGTGGGCCTTTGTTTATCAATAACTGCACTTCAACACTTTTTCATCTGGCAGAACTTAAAAAGGGTGATTATTTTTTTTTGCAGTGAAATGACTCTTCTGTAACAAGTGCTGTTTGAACTTTTAGGCTCGGAACAACGCATGATTCCTGTAGCGAAGATATGTATAGTACCTTGCTACAAAGGTATCATCAGCTGGAACAGGAAATGGGTCAAGTTGCTGAAGCATGGCTTGAATGCCAGAAAAGAATAGATGATTATGTTGATGAACAGGTAAGAATCACGTAAACAGTCTTTGTGTAGGGAGCAGTCCATACAAGGCTGTGCCTTTTGGTGAAGAATTTCTCTGGTATTTTTATTCAGAGATTTGAAGCAACAAAATGTAACTTTTTTCATTCATGTCAGTCTTTCAGAATAGGAGAGAACACTAATCAATATGTAATCAATATGTAATGGCGATTGGACAGAAAGCATCTTCAAGTTGTTGAAGCAGATTGGTGTGCCGTTGTTAGAGATGGTCTTGGGACTTTTTTGAATTACTTAAGCCTGTCATCTGAAACTTTCTTTTGTAGATGTCACTAGTAAAAGAAACAAAAAAACTAAAACAACAAACCCAAACCAAAAACCTCTAAGCTTCCAGAATAACACTTTAAATGAAATGCAGAGGAATAGGTTCCTTTGTAAAAACTACAGCGTGTTGCATAATATGGTGATAATCTTTATACAGCTGTCAAAATCAAACTCCAGAGTCTCACTACATTAATATTTGAGACCTCTGAAATTATCCTGTTTTAAGGGTATGTTCTGATAGCACAAACTCAGAATAATCAGCTATGTTTCAGAAAATAATCACACTGTTGTGCTGGTTCCTACATTGTCAAGAGCTTAATTTTCAGAAAAAAGAGCTGTTTATTTTGCAAGTGTGGGGTTTTTATACTCTTCTAAAATGGCTCATATGCTTTTTGTCTCATGTTCAAAGAACTTGGGTTTTTTAATTATTTTTTTTTAAACAGTTGAGGATAAGGACTTAAGTCAATCTTAAGATAATCTTAAGTATACTAGAAAAAAGAATATATCTTGAAATAAGTGAAGATACAGAATTCTGTAAAACTGTTCTTGTAGTCTGAAGTCTTATGAGCATTAGGAGGTTGGAGATGCAATTTGAGATGTAGTAATGCTGTGTTACTCATAGATAACACTTATTTTCAAGTCCTATAATACACTCTAAGTGTCCTTCAGAATCTGTTCCCCGTGATGTAGTTTTAAGTCAGCTTTTACTATTGCTTTGAGTACCTTCAGGATTGAGAGAGGATAACACTAATTTTATTTTTAGGAGTTCTGTATTTGGGGTCTATATCTGTGACATACCAATTATAAAGTTTTCTCTTTGGCTGCTTTTTTGCACCTAGGTATCTGATTGCAGTTCAGTAAATTTTCATCATCTTGCATTTTGTGTTGCTGGAAGCCATTTTCCCTGTGGTGTTAGGGTGTTGTGGCTGTCTGGGACTGCCGCTCCAGTAAGAAACGGAGTCCAGTTCACTTCTAGTGATTCGTTAATTTTTCCAAAGGTGGAATTTCTGCAGTCACATTCATATCAAGCTTCTGGATGGTTGACCTGCACCACTTCAAAGTCCTCTCTTAACAGATTTTTGTGTATTTCCCTGTATCGTGACCATGCAACTGCCATGAGAACTGTCCTACAGCATTGTTTTTATCTGCTCAGTGAAGCCTGTATCCAGATGCAAACAGAACCCCTTCTCCTGTTTGGAGAAACTTAAAACAATGGCTTTTTGTTTCCTAATGACAAAAAAAACCCCAAACAACTGCAAGGGTGGGGAGTGGGGAAACAATTCTAAAATTTTAAACCATTAAATTTTAAAGGAAGTATTGATTTTTTTCTATATATAAACACCAATATAAAAATATTTTTACAGTTGTGCCTTAAACCACATGTTGGTGATAATCTCTGATTATACTCTCTTGAGCAAAAATGTATCATTCAATATGACCATCCTACCTGTATTTGCAGAGATATTTTTGTCAGTAAGGTAGAAGTCAAAAAGCCCAGCTACTTTGGAAACTGTGGTTCTTAACAGTGAATGCATGTTCATTGTTTGCTGCTTCTTGGCATAACAAAACAGTGAGGTTTTATTGCTGGTGTATCAAGGTTAGAACAGACCATCCCAGAGGAAACCTTAGCAATGGTCCTCATTTATCTACTGTGGAACTATACAAAAAAATTGTAGATGGCATCAGCAGAGATAAATAATGGACCCTCTGCTACCGTATGGTGTGTTACTACTCCTTGGGGGAAAAAAGTGAATAGCTTTTGCAAGCAATACAAATACTATTTTTATTTATTTAAGACTGTGTAAAGACAGCTGTGTCATGCACATGTAAGACGTAAGTTAATACACTGCTGTACCATGTGTGTACACTGTAAGAAATGTAGACTAAAGATTCTTTCCTATCGGCACCTGTACTTGCCACATGTGAAAATCTGAGGAAGATGATTAGGGTAGCTGGAATACAGGAGAGTTTAAATGTATGTAGCTGGTACCTCCAGATCCTGATTTTCTTATCAAATTAAGACCACATTTAACTCAGGAGGTCTTAGATATGTCTGAATCATTTCCCTAAGTAATGGATAGATATTCCTATGAACTTTAGTGGGGTTTTTCCGGTGCTGGCTCCCACAGGAGAAAGGAATACAGTAATGCCTTTGTCCAGCGCCGCAAGAGCCCGGGGAGACGTACTTGCTTATCTCTCCATATTAATTTGTGATTTTTTTAAAAGTTGTTTTTACTCGTCACTTTTTAAAAGTCCTGGTCAACCTAATAGGGGAAAAAAGCAGCATTCTATGAACATACTTGGGATTTTGTCATTATGGTGGCTGTATGAATAACTGAAACACTACTTCAGTGCGAAGAGTTTGTGATAAGAGGAATTATTTTTATTAATTCTAGTGAAATGGGCTAGGAAAATAGATTAGATTCACAGGTGGAATTTGGGATGCTCAAATGTGTAATTACGTTTGATATGGAGTTTAAAATTTGGAAGCAACAAGCATCCTGTGAGGTATGTATGAACATCAGAGTGCTCACAAGTGATCTAGTGGTATATGTCAGTTCTGACCAAACTGCTGATTTTGTTTCATGATTAAGAATGGAAAAATACTTGTTCACCTTCTGTCTCACTCTACCATGTCTCATTTGATGCATCTTAAATAGTTTTTGCCCTCAAATAAAGAGAGAGGAATGAAGAGGGTGGTAGCGGACCTCTCTTCCCCTTGTGTAGCAGTCATAGGATATTCATTGCAGATGTGCAAGGCTGAAGTATAAATTTTTCCTTCTGATTTCCATCCTAAATTCTCCGATTTGAGCTTCTCTCCACTCTCTCTAGCAGAATTCTTGGGCACGAATCATGTGGTTTGTATTGCAGTTGTTTTGCTCTGCTGAAATAAATATTAATAGGGAAAAAGAGGGGAGAGAAGTGGTTTCCTATTGTTTATGGAATTACTAACTTAAGATACTTGCAGACGTAGTTTATTGGAAAAGCTGTGAAGTTGGAATTAGGAAAACTTTGGCTTCAGCCCTTGTTCCTATTAATACTTAAGAGTACCGAGACTTTCATTTGACAGTTTCTTGGCAGGCTTCAGCAGGCAGCTCCCCGTTAATGCACTGGCTGTTTTAAATGTCATTCTTTGGCATTAAAGTCTTCTCTTATAATGTATAGCAAATGTAGGTGCATGGCTTTGATGGTGAGGATTAAGCTAGGTGGCAGGGAACCTAAACCAGCAAGTATTGCTGTGTTAAAATATAGCTCAAGGGTTCTCAGAAGCTGATAGCACAGCCAGGATGAAATGTCCGATGTTCATGGCTGCAGGGTCTACAGTACCTTTTAGTGTAAGTGATAAACTTGAGTTTTTGGTGTTAATGCAACCTCACTGGATCAATAGACATCAAAGTCCACATAAGTAATTAGAATTACACGCTTCTGTTGGTTTCAGAAATTCATTAGGCAAAACTTTACTACTGAATAGTCTTTCAAATCCCCTGCTTAGAATTTCATTTTCCCAAGTTAAATAATGATAATAGCAATTATTGATCAAAAGTTGAAAGTCTTACTATTAAGTATGAATTTCTGGAGGCATGGTTTTGAATAGGCAAAAACAACAATAAAAAATTGCTAGTGGTACAACCTACAGGTTAGTGAGCTGTGGCTCACTAACTGTGAAGCAATTTATTATATTTTATAAGGTGGTAGACCTCTTTTTCATTAACTTAATTAATAAAAAAAACCCACCTTTAAAAGGTAACATAGATAGTTGTTTTTCTTCACTAAAGTACTGCTCTTAAAATGTAAGGTACAATAAGAGAAGCTTTGTTCTTGTATTTTGCTGTATTAAAATTCATGGAAGCTTTTGCATTCTGTCAGAGTGAATTTATTTACTAAATCAAAAAAGATATTATTTATGTGCAAGAAGTTATGGGCTCTATGTGCATTTATGGTGATGTGATTCAGGGACAAGTGATTATAAAATATTTCCATCCTTAGATAAAATCATGAGCATGAAATGCATTGAGGAATAAAAGTGGTAAATAATGTTACTCTAGGTCACCACTTCCAATGTTTTGACTCCTTGATTAGGTGGTTATTTCCACTTGTGGTACATCAGAGTTTGCCCTTGAGCCTGTGTGGAGGGCTTCCTGAAAGTCCTGTATCTCTAGATGCTAGTGGACTTAACTGGATCCGAGATGTTGAGGATTTAATGCCAATCACATTTGATTGACAATGCTATGAAAGTACTTAGTGAAAAGAAATATTAACATAAAGAATAAGAGTGGAAAAACCTGACTGAAAAATAGTGTAAACGTATATAAAACCTTTTAAGTGACTCAAATGCTTAGCAAATAAAATACACTTCATATTGACTATAAAAGTATTTCTAAAATAATATAGACAAGGTAGGTTTAATGAAACTGATAGACCGATTGACAACATTGCAGGTTTTCTATGATGAAATCAATGAGTTTTCCTTAAATTCTGTTTTAGATGGCAATGAAAACAAAACAACGCATGCTAAAGGAAGACTGGGAGTTTTTTAAGCAGAGACGTTTTATTGAAGAGCAGGTAGGATTTTTTTTCATACCGTACTAACTTATGGTAATACTTCATGTATATTTGTAAGATGCAGACATATGAGTGTAGTATGATGTACTGGTTCTGTGTGATCTAATTCTTCAACTATGCCAGGTATGAAATTTTGTCAGCTAAAATACAGAAAAGTAAGATCCAGGAAGAATATGTAATATGTTCTCTCAGTTACTACAAGGTAAAAACATAAGCCCCGTGGTCTTAGGATTGAACCAGTAAAAGGGGAATTTTTGATGCCTTAGAGTGCAATCCAGAACAGCCAATACATTGAGCGTGGAGCTGCCTTGAAGTACACAATAGGGAATGTTAAGACCAAGAATTTAACAAATTCCCTTCTGTGTGCAGAGCTGGGAGTGAGAGCCACAGTAGCAGGAGAGATGATTGCATCTGTTATGACTCTGTAGATGTCTCCTACATCTGTTTTGAAGGGAAAAAGCTGAGGAGAGCTACCAGCCTTTTTTAAGCTGTAGCCAGAGAGGGGCCAGTAGAAGTTCCTACCGTATTATGAAACTGTTGGATAAGTCACAGTACTCTTCTGTAGCCTAGAAGTGTTTGTGTAGGTGTTGTGCTTTCCGTAAAGAGTGCAGCGTGACTTGGCTAGAGTCTAGATTGGATGGGGAACCTCGCCGTTCCTGTATCACTGTACAAAAATAAATGCTACTCATGAGCCAGAGAAAGAGAGTGTGTGATGGTACTGTTTAATAAACCTGAACTTATGCTTAAATTGGCAATGTCTCAAGGTGGTCATCAGAAGTTCTTTTTCATATAAGGAACGTAAGTAAGCCTGTGTTAACCATGTCTTTAGAACATCTAGTATACAGGGATCCACAGAGGATTTGAGGAAGAATCTTCCTTTTCCTTGATCCTAATTGGGCTTAAGTGAGCTGTAAGTACATGGCTGCTTAGGTAAAGATCAGGTCTGGGCATCTATAGACATTGAAGTTTAGGAATATCCTTGCTTAACCTAAGGTTTGTAGGTATCTAATGAAATTAGGTGCTTCCAGGATTAGGCCTCTGCTAGGTGGAGGTTATTTGGATACTATTTTTTCACCAATGGAGCAAAGTCCTGTGTTGGACAAGTACTTCATTCCTTTAATCTATCCCATTGTGGCTACAAAGTTAGTCCTAATTCTTTTTTGCAAGCTGAGTGAGTTTGCATTTTCTCCACTTGTCAGCAGTGTCCTTCTGCGCATGCCATGAAACAAGACAAGAATTGCTCAAGTTCAGAGTACATCAGCAGAAATACCATGAAGCTGCACATACAAATCAATCAAGGAGATGGACTTGGCCACTTTACTGTTTCATAGTAGAAGCGTACTTTCTTTGAAGAGTTTCAGTGCCAAATGTTTATTGTTTTTAACTTTGACTTCCTTTTTTCACTCATGACCAAAGCAACACCTGCATGAAATTATTCTGAATTATTATGCTTTTAAAATATTTTGTCCAAAGCACCCTTTTTGTTTATGTAATTTGTTAATCATGACGTGCCATTGAATTGTTAATGGAAAGACCTGCACTACTAAAACACTGCCTTTATAATTTACTTTAGCTTAATAACAAGAAAGCACTAGCTGGGGAGAACAACTTCACAGACACAATGAGACACATGCTGTCATCACGTTTGAGTATGCCTGACTGTCCCAACTGTAATTATAGAAGAAGGTGAGCTGATGTTTTTAATATGAAATTATAATAAATCGGTAATTTCCTGTTTGAGGAAAAAGGAAACACATTATTGGAACAAAGAGTGTGGTTACTTTAAATGAATGCTACTTAAACAGGGTCATAAAAATCTGGAATCTTAATTCTTGAACAGATGTACTTGTGATGACTGCAGCCTTTCACACATTTTAACGTGTGGCATCATGGATTCTCCTATAACGGATGATATCCACATTAACCAGTTACCACTACAAATTGATACTGCTCCGGATTATCTATCGGAGATCCGCCCACCCAGTATGTCTTCAGCAAGTTCAGGATCAGGTTCCAGTTCGCCTATTACAATTCAGCAGCATCCCAGACTGATCCTCGCAGATAATGGTTCAGCACCAACTTTGTAAGTTCTCTTTTTTTTTTCTTCTGTTTTAAAATTTTGTAGTGAATTGAATTTACGCAGGCAAGTTGTATTGGCTGTCATTGTGTAATGCTAGTTTTGCCTCAGACATTATTTAGTAATGGTACTATATTCAGTGGACCACAACTCCAGTGCTCTGTAAGTAATACCGTAAAGTTCTTAAAATTTCTGAAGACCTTGACTTAACAGTCCTGCTAGAAGTGTGTGTAGTATGTACTTTTCTGCTTTGAGATTGCAAGGGCATCAGCTGCTGATGTACTTTAGAGAATCATTTTAAAATGTCACATTTTCTTTGACTGAGCAAGGGAGCTGGCAATCTTTTCCTTGGGGGATAGTCATTTCATATGAATCAGGTTCAAAGAAGTCTTTATTATGAGGCTTTTAGGATTTTTGAAGTTGTGGTAACTTGAGTCTTGCATCAAAAATTATTGTCCCTATCAGAAGTATCTGCTACCCTCTATTTTATTCAGATCCCAGTGACTGTTAGATTTGAGACATTAGTCCAGTGGTAGACTTCTGCCCCTTCCATAATCCTGAAGGGTTAGAACTGCTTTGTCAGCTGGCTTTTGTATATGATTATGGTAGAGCTAACCAGCAGTCTCCTCTGTGTTGTGATATTCTAAAGGAATATTAAAAAAACCCCAAAAAACCAACTTCAGTACTAGTGGGAACACTAATGAAATACCTGTTGTCAGTACACTCAAGAAAGTTGGCATTAGTGTTCTGTGTTAATATAGTGTGATGAAAAGTACAGTGCAGATGTGTGGGATGTTTCTGGTTAATATCACTTCACAAAGTTCAGTTTCTTCTAATTGTTTTCCTTTGCATCTACTACTATCAATGGTTTCATTTTCCATAACAGGACTTTAGTTCCTAAACCCATTTGGGGAGTGCTTGAAAACAGATTACATGGTGGCATGTTTAGCTGTATATTCTTAAATATGTCGCTTTCAATTTCTGTAAACTCTTAATTAGTTTTGGTGCTGAAATGTCAAATCCTGTTCAGTTTGTCTCTTCAGAAGCTAGTTCAGTTGATTCCAAGTATTACTTACTGTAATCAGCCTATTATTAGGAAAACACCACTGATTCTTGGGGAAGAGCCATTTTATGTCTCCTATCTGCTGTGTTTTATTTCCTCATTGCACATTTGAAATATGCCTAAGGGTGCCATGATGTAATTAAATTTTGGCAGAGGTTCCCATGGAATGCAAAAAGATAAAGTGCACAGTTTAAGAGATCTTTTAAGATCTTTAGATTGCTGTAGAAACATGAATCTTGAACTAACCAATGTTTGAAATATTTCCCTGGAGCAGGTAATTAAACATGCATGTTCTTTTGTTAGCTGTCTGCCTGGAAAAAATTCATTAAGTATTTTAGAGCAGATTCTGAACAGCACATAGACATGGGCTTCTCGAGGAACGAATTGATACTGAGAAATTTAAGTTACTGTGATGTGTTGAGTGTTCCCTACTCACTGTTACTGATTGGACATCTAATGAATGGAAAAACTTTTACATTTTTCCATGTCACATTTTGTGTAAAGGAAATCATCAGCTTAAGGCTTTTCTCATCAAATTAAAGAACTTCCATATCCTATCACTCATAATTCTGTAGATTCTTGGTCAGAAAACAGCGGTGGAAAATATTTTACACAGAAATAGCAGAGAAATTATTTCCTTTGCAGTCTGTCAGTCAGGCATGCAACTGCTGTATTCAGTAGGATTATGTGACGGATTGCTTGATTTTAGTTGCTTGAAAAAATAAACTCAGCTAAACAACCTGCAAGACAATCTAATTGGAACATTTATACAAGGGATGCCCTCAACTTTATTTCATTTTGGTGTTGTGCCTGCTTTCACAGTAACTGAGATTGGTGAGCACTGTGATTTACCCAAGCCTCTTTTCCCCTCAGTGGTAGTGATGATGAAGATGTTGCACCATTATCAGCAAAATTTGCTGATATCTACCCACTGAATAATTATGACGATGCAGAGGTTGTAGCCAACATGAATGGAATTCACAGCGAGCTAAATGGTGGAGGTGAAAACATGGCATTGAAAGATGAGGTACAGCATTTACAGTGTCCTGTCTTCTTTCTGGCAGTTGGATGTGCTCACTGGGGAAAGGCCTGTCCTTCCCTCCTATGTTAACGAGTTAATGTTGTCCAGTCTCCTCAGGTGAGCAGTACCAGTAGCAGTTCCTCAGAAGCAGATGATGAGGAAGCAGATGGGGAGAGCAGTGGTGAACCACCAGGGACTCAAAAGGAGGAATTGTCCCTAGGAAAAAGGACATTAAGGAAAGATGAAGCAAAAATGGATAGCCCACCACCTTCTTACCCCAGTCAGCAGGTATCGTAATCTAAAAGCGACCATTCTGATCAGTTAATTTTTGTAATGTTGCTGCTCGAATGATAATACATCTACATCCTCAATTAAATGCTTAACTTTTCATATATTAAGTTTTATCAATAGGGAGGTACAATACCTAAAATATTTTCCGGCTCATTATATATTGTCATGGCTAATACCTTCCTCTGGTCAGAACCTGGAATATGTTAATTATATTGAAGGTGGCTTCAGTAAAAGGGGAAGAAATTTATTCCAGCCTCTATGAACGAATGAGAAACAGAAACGAAGAAACATTTCTGCTTGGGAGTTTGGGTTGGGTCTTCATTAAATATTAATGTTATTTGAAATTAATTGGAATGTTGGTGGAAATGGTGTGAGTACTTAGTTAACAGGCATTTTTTTTAATATTAAATCTGAGGACTAACTTTCCCTGTTGAAACTCTGTGTAGATAAATCCATTGCATGACTCTATGGCATTGGTCTTGGGGTATTTGATGTATTTATTTTAAAATGATTTAAGATTATCAAGCCCTTTACTGTAAGGTCACCAAGCCACCCAGAAAACCATGCCAGGAGTATCTGTTCAGCAGATGGTGGTGTTTGGTTTAACAGCTAAGCACGGAGGCAAAGGCTCTGATGGACTTGTCTTGTGTGGCTTCTAATCTGACTTATCCTGCAGCTTCAACATGTGCTTGCTGCTTTGAGAGAGAACGTACCGGTCACTTTTATTGATTATTGTATGAAAGAGTCCACATCGAAGGGGACACCTTTGAGAACTTAGATGAATCATATGGGAAGTCCCATTGAATGTTGCCCTGCAGTTAGGGTGTTTTTAAGACCTTCCACTGAAAGTATTTTGTCATGTGTTAAGATTATTAAGCTACTTTTCTTTCAGTGTAGATGTTCAGATTTTGTGTGTGTGTGTGGCTAATCAATGGCCTAATATTTACATGGGCTGAGACTTCTGTCAAACACTTTGAAACTGGTGAACTGATTTAGCATTTGTTGCAAAAAATTAAGTGAGATTATGGAAGTCTACTTGCCTTAGGAAAGCAAACTAAAATAAGGCAGGTTTAACCTTTCTCTCTTTTATTTTCTTTGAGGAAAAAGAATTTTCTCGGAATTATTCTGACGAATCTCTTAATGACTTTCTTTTTTAGCCTGATTTTCTAATCAGAGCTGAGTATCTGCCTTGTAACACTTCATTCAAGTGATTGACTTCAGTGGTACATGCCATGTGCATGTGAGATTTTTTTTTTGGCATTACCTGTTGCAGTTGCTTATTTACTTGCTATCTTATTTCTCTCTGGATTCCTTTTCATGCTCTGTACCCAAAAATTTGTCAGAATTGGGTTTTGAATCTCACCTTAATATTTGATACCTTTATTCATTTTATTTTCTTACCAGATTAGTTTTGGTTTCTTGGTAATACTAATATTTTTGAGAGAGTTTTTTTGGTTTTGTTTTTCTCTTCTCTGTACACCTAATTAATTCAATCATTTTATTTGGCTTATGAAATCTTTGTTAAAATATACTTCTGTCAAAGGCTGTAATGCTTTTAAGTGTTAATGAAGAATTGTTTGTTTCGAAGAGGAAGGCATGTTTAAGAAGAATATACCACCTGTCAGTTCTTCTTTAGAAAGCTAGGTTACCTAGTGTTGCTTTTTGGAAAACTCTGTACTGCCACAGTGCTGGGAAAAATAGCAATTGGGAAGTATTCCTGGTATTGCTTCTGGTGAAATGTCACGTGACAGTGGCAAGAAAAAGTACTGAGCTGAGGGAGGGAAATGGAGCTGCTCTTTCCTGGGCTGCTTTTCTTCCAAAGTCTTGAATCCTTTTGAGACAACAGAGGCTCTACTAAGGCATGGATTTCACATGGTTGATGTGATTTATTAATTTTTTTCATAAGAATTGTCTGCTTCATGTAATTACAAAGTAGTTGAGTATGGAAGGGCCATTTGCAGATAATGTAGTCAAGCCCTTCTGCTCAAAGCAAGGTCATCTAGAGAAGGCTGGTCAGCACTGTGTCTGGTTGGGTTTTGACTACCATCAAGGACAGAGGCTCCAGAACTACTGCAGGTAACGTGCTCCAGTGTTCAGCCACTCTCACAAATTAACACATTTTTAAGTGGAATTTCCTGTATTTCAGTTTGTGCCTATTTTTTCTTGTCCTTTCATATGATACCACTGAGAGGAATCCAGCTCTGTCCTCTTTACTCTCCTCTTCCCCAGCCAGTAAAGGAACACACACTCGTAAGATCCCCCTGAGTTTTTTGTCTTGATGCTGAACAGTCTGACCTCTCCTAGCCTCTCCTTCTGTGACAGGTGCTCCAAGGCCTATATCACTGTGTGGTCCTTCCCTGGACTCACTGCAGTTTGTCCATGTCTCTCCTGTACTGGGAAGCCTGGAACCAGACCCAGCACTCCAGATGAGTCTCATCAGTGCTGAGCTGAGTGGAAAGATCATCTCTCTTGACATGCAGGCAGTGCTCTGCTTAATGCAGCTCAGAACTACTTCCAACTTGATTAGTTAATAAGCCCTTGTTACTAGTTTCTGCACATACTGTTTTTCCATATGCTTGGAAAATTGTGAAAGTAATCGGATTTGATTTTTTTTTTATAGTGGGGTGATTAATTGCCTAGGAAGGATCAAATGCTGTCAAGGTTCCTATTCCTATCTGCTGATTATTTGTATCAGTATCTACCTTGTTGTCATGACAATGGACGTTAAGTGTCTGATTAGCATGAAATTCTGTCAATAGTTAAGGCATTCTTTTCTTAACGAAGGTAAAGATCCTCTACTAGTGCTTTTACTTCAGTGCAAGGTTTTTTTCCACTGGTATTAGATGAAAGAATTCTATGGATGCTCTGAAAATACTAATTAATGTAAGCAAAATTAAATAACGATTACAAAGAAAAAAGGATGAGGGCAATAGCTGGTTTTACTGTCTGTCAAGTAGAGTGAAATTTTATTTTATTTTATTTAATATTTTCTTACAGGCTGACCAAGGTCCAAATGCTTGTGAATGTCATGTTTGCAAACAGGAAGCCTCAGGTCTAACAGCCTCTGCACTTGCAACTGGACGCCTGCCTGCTGGCCACCAGTTTATGAATCCTGAAAAACCTGCACATCCTGCACTTCATCTTTATCCTCACATCCACGGACATATACCATTGCATACGATTCCTCATCTGCCTCGTCCACTTATCCATCCCACCTTGTATACAGCTTCTCCCTTTACACACAATAAGGTAAGCCTGATGCATCCTCATCCCAGGAAAAATACTGTACACATGTATAAACCAGCATGACTGAGTACCAGTGAAACCATACAAGTCGCTTTAAATTGTGGTCTGGTTTTAGTAGTCTTTTTGGAGGGGGTAGTGAGGGGTAGGGAACAGGACAGATTCAGAACTGGTGGAAGGTTCATACAGCAGGGCTAAAATTAACTTTTGTCAGGAAGACTGAGAATTTCTTTACTGGGATTAGAAAGCATGTGGAGTCATATGAGTCTTGAATGGTGGAAACAGTGATAGGACTTTGGTCAGTGTAATAAGACTAATTCTTCATATATATTGAAGGTCAAAATTTAATATTTTGTTTTGGCAATAATATCTTGAGGTTTCTAGTTCAAAATATTAGTAGTTTAGTTTGGGTTTTTTTTGAGAAAATTGAGGCATAGGAGCCTATTTGTAAGGGGTTTTGTGCTTTGAGAGACCTTGCTTTTTTGATGGTTCTGCAAAACTCTTTTGACCCAAAATTTGGAAGTAATAAACAAGAGAAGGAAGTGGAACAAGGTTTGGGACCAGGTGTCAGCTTTTCAAGAATAGGAGTCAAAAGCGAGACTTAACTATTAATGTGGTCTTGTTTCACATACATGTTGAAATCAGTTGAACTGTGAGTGCTGCTCAAAGGGGCAAAAAATTGTCATTAGGCACACATCTGTCATGTCCCTTTCATCTGCTCCAGTGATCCCGTGGTTGCAATGAGGGTAGATTGGTTCACTAAGACTATTACTCTTGCTGTCCTTCTAAACATCCACTTTGTTTCTTCCTGTCTTACTGGTGCCCCTTCTGTACCTCTGTTGCAGTGCACCCATTCCATAACGACAGCGTGTCAGCCTATTTCTCAAGAGCCCACTGCCATTCTTCTGACACCCCTAATTGTTACAGGGTCACAGGGTGTCAGGGTTTGGAAGGGACCTTGGAGATCAAGTCCAACCCCCCCTGCCAGAGCAGGACCATACAATCCAGCACAGGTCACACAGCAACACATCCAGGCGGGTTTTGAAAATCTCCCGAGAAGGAGACTCCACAACCTCTCTGGTGAGCCTGTTACAGTGCTCTGTGACCCTTACAGTAAAGAAGTTACTCTTCATGTTAAGGTGGAACCTCTTGTGCAGAGTAGAGGGGGAGCAAAACCTCCCTTGATCTGCTGGACATGCTCTTATTAATGCACCCCAGGATACCATTGACCTTCCTGGCCACAAGCGCACACTGCTGTTCCATGGAGAACTTGTTGTCTACCAGGACTCCTAAGTCCTTCTCCACAGGGCTGCTCTCCAGCAG
>JAAGNO010021827.1:0-28558 GCA_033439905.1 Ceryle rudis
GTGGGGCAGCTCCACCAGGCAGCAGCCTCTGCTTGTTTTTCAACTTGCCTTGAAATGGCAACAAGCTGCAAAAAAGTCATTTATTTTTGTGCAGGCCAACACTGTGGAACGTTGGCCCACAGAGACCTTTGTGGGAGGATTAAAATGGTATCCAAGAGTGACCCTGAATTACTCTGCACAAGACACACACACGTACTGTTGGACTGACTCATTAGAAGTTGTCACATGGCCTAGCTATAGTGTATTTCATATTTCTATCAACTAATGACATCATTTCACAAACACTGATGAAGAATTAGTGGTACAATATAATTTCAAAGGACACTTTTCACATACAGAGTACACCTTCCTGCACTTATGGACTGAAACAGCCAACACAATGGATGATCAAGGTCAGCTGGAAGCTCTAAGTGACAATATTTTGCTGTGTCCCTCCAGGCTGCTCTTAAATAACTTTTAAAAAAGGTCCTTCACAAATAGGATCCTACATTTTCTGGACAGACAAGACCCGTTGAAACACTGTTCAAGATGACCTGAAGACTGCAATGAGGATCTGGCCTTATTGTGCTGGTCACAGCAGGCAGAAAAAGCCTGTAGGTCCCTGTCAATACACTCCAAATAAACAGGCCAAGCAGGAAGTGGGCATGTAAAAATAGCCTGCCCCAGGTCACTAGAAAGTCTAGGTCAGAAATAAGAAACATGTACAGTGCTTGCAGAAGTTCACTACTTGGCAAGACCCTTCCTTCCACCTCGTCTACCTTGACTTGATATCATGCACCATACCAAGAGACCACCCACCCCAGCCCCAGACACTCCATAGGCTTGTAGAGAGATGTTACAGAGTCTATTCCCAACACACAGATAAACGCACTCAGAATGCACCGCTTGCTTCCCTCCGCTGAACTCTAGTGTAGCAACTCATATGCATCACACAGTTCACTTTACAGCAGCCAGAACAGATGAAAAAGAATCACATCCAAGCTATAACTCATATCAGCCCACTGCAATTAAACACGTTCAGATTCTAAATCCCAGAAAACAGACTTTGCAATGATACAATTGCCGACCACATCTACCAAATACTCTATAGCTGCCCTTCAAACGTGCTTTCCATTTACAAGCACACAGAAGCTACTTTACTGCCAATTCCTCCATTGATGGCACATTTTATTGACAAAATACAGCTGAGCCACCTAAAGCAATTTCAGCTACAGAATAACCTTTCACACAAGAAGTTAACCAGCTCCTCCATCCATTTGCAGTAGATTTAGATTAGCAAACACCACGCAGACACATTCAGATCCTTTGAGCAGCCTCGTGCCAGTCGACAGCTAAGGACAGGCTAATGTTATAACAGTATTTCATGCTTTGTGTTCCGGGAAGCAAAGCCTTCCTTACCCACAAGTAAGAGGTTTGCATTCCCACTCTGCCACAAACTGTTTGACCTACCCATGCCTTTTCTCCCCCATCTCCACTGTCCCCTTTCCTGTGTCTTACCCCTCTCCAGCATTACAATTTTCTCGTTACGCTTCTACAGAGACTGTCGTAGTTTAACTGATGTTGTTTAAAAAGAAAAAAAAACAAAACACCAAACTGCCCACTCTTCCTGCTAGCTTAAAAAATACCAGATGTATACAAGTCTAGATAGAGTGCAACCACTGGCACTGGAGTGGGTGCTTATAACAACTGACCAGCAAAAGGAGGTTGCACAGCCACAATCTGACAAATTCATCATTGAATAAATGCTTTCATTTTTAAGAAACAGCAGACATCAACATAAAATCACACTTTTTTTTTTTTAATTCCTTTGTATACAACATTTGTTCTGCAACTTATGGAAGAAATCACAAATCTTAAAACATGCCAAGACTTGGAGCTCCCCATTAAAGAAACTCTCTAGGAAGACAAAGTTTTAGAAACTGCTTTTATTGTCAGGCTTAATCCTGCATTCCTGTCAAGTCTGTCCTTCGAGTGAGCTTGCCTGATCAAAGATCTCATGGTTGACCTCTCAGATTTTGTCCATAGATCACTCAAAGTGCTACTTTACTACCAGCTGCTCTTAACATCTGTCCAGTGCTAGCTCTCCTGCCCTCTTCACTTTAGTCTGTGCTAAATAATTCCAGGGGTGGGTAGGAAAAGGGAAGGAGACCATAGAGCAGCACATGCTCCTACAAACTCCCACACAAAGCACGCACCGTTATCAGGCAGTCTGATGGAAGAAGATAAGCTCACTAACATATCTGTACATATCTGCAAGTCCCAGGCAGAGGCTGCTACAGCAGAAGTACTACTGTTTGGAATAGGACTGCAAGCTTCCAGAGAAACCTTAAGACATCCACAAGCACAAATACCCACCACACAAAAACAGACGTGGCCTTGCGTTATCAGATCACACGGTTCAGCTCCGCTCTCAGACGGAGGGCAACACACACGAGAGGAGCGCCAGACGCCGCAGCCAGCAGCCTGCCATGGATTGCAGCAGCGATACAGCTGCAGCAGATTTATCCCTGCAGAAGGTGCTACATGGGGAAGTTATTTTAGCCACGGGAGGTTGGCTGACTTGTCTCAGACTTTTTAATTAAAATCCCATGCAAAAGGATTCAGCACTCCCATCTAAGGCCCTTTTATGGCTAGAATCATAGAATCCTTAAGGTTGGAAAAGGCCTCCAAGACCATCAAGTCCAACCTTCTACCCAACACCTCCACGACCACTAGACCATGGCCCAAAGCACCTCATCCAGATGTTTTCTGAACATTTCCAGTGATGGTCACTCCACCACTTCCCTAGGTAGTCTGTTCCAGTGTTTTAACTACTCCTCCAGTAACGAAATTCTTCCTAATACCTAATCTGAACTTCCCCTGGTGCAATTTGCAGCTATTTCCTCTCATCCTGTCATTAGTTACTAGGGAGAAGAGGCCAACACTGGCCTCGCTACAACCTCTATGGTTTCTAAATCAAACCCAGTTTGGCTAAGAGTGTACAGACAAGTTAAAGCTACTACTGTCCCAGATGAGGTTTCTCCACAGCTCAGTTGAAAAGAGCAAAATCGAGTCATTTATTCCTGCAGGTTGAGAGAAATTTCTTTATTATGTCCTGTGGTAGCCACACAGGCTTTGGTGTTTTGTTTGTTGGGTTCTTCTGTGCTTCATCTGCTCTCAGAGATCATCTAATACTTTTTTCCTGCACAACCCAGTGAGTACTGGGACCTGAGAATCCACTACAGAACTGCTTGCTAGTGTTTCATGAGAAAAAGGCACTTCTGGTGGTAAGCAAGTGAATTATTAACTGCTTTGCTCATTAACAAAAGTTGATCAAAGCCATATTGGTCCCTGGAGATGCCGTGATCTATAAACTACTGCAGTTTCCTAAAGAAAGACCATGGCTTAAGCACAAACTGCTAATGCACAACAGGCACTTCTATTTTCATCCATTTTCAAACAGGGCAGAGGAGTCCGGTCAGTCTCTGGTCCAGAATTACATAGCTCCAATTCAGCTGGAGGCATTTCAGAGCTGGACTTTTTGCCTCTTTCCCCATCCCTGAAGAGCAGACACTCTTCACTACCTCCACAGCCCTTCCCGGTCCCGCAGGGCACCGCATTGCCAAGGACAAGAAGGCCTAAGGTAAAAGCCCCCTTTGTCAGAAAGCACCCGATGCTACACCCTAAAGTTACAAGGCACTCTTACAGAGAGGCCTCTCTCCTTCCAAAAACCACATCTTTCATTGTTAGGTCAAGGCCCCAACCGCTTTATTAACACACCAGATCTCACCACACCCCAGAGCTTTCCTTCTGGTTAAACCCCATTCCATTGAATTAAAAACAGTAGCTTAAATTCTATTAAGAGAAAGAGAGCCAAAGAGAATTTATCAGACACTATCATTCTTACCTGCAGAGAAACAACAAAACCCTCCCCGAAGCCCAGCCTCTCTCTATCCCGCTCCACCCCACTAGACTGGTGAGGTGGTATTGCTATCAGCTGACAGACGTATTCCCAGCTGAAAGAAATGAGGTGTTACTAGTGCAGGGGCCTCCTGCATATTCAGGTGAAGGCTTATTTTCCAGGTCCTCGTGGAGGAACCATTTTTCAGTTTCTAGTTTTATTTGTATTACTATATTAAACTGTGCCTGGTTGTGTTTATAAACACCTGAGAGTTTCCTGGTAGGCACTACAGAAGATACATCGGTACACCGACCCTTTTATGAAGGCTTCTTATCAAAATGCAAAGGTTAATGATTTATATTAAGTTCCTAAACTGGAAGTTCATTTTATTGTTTAAAAATTATGTAGTAATTTCAGAATACATAAAGGTGAAATTCCCACTGTAAACAATTTAAATGGATTAGGAGAAAATATTTATGTTTAAAAGCTGATTATTTAGTAACTACAGAGTAACTTAGATGTAAGAGCTCATACCTTTCCCTATTCATATATATTTAAGACAGCTGTAAGAGTCTAAGGGTTCGGTGAACCAACAGAGCTCTGCACAGTGGTAATGCAAAACTCCGGCGTCTAGAGAATTCCCCTTTAAGATCACATAGCCAAGGCTGCTCCTTTCCACGCAGTTTTTTACCAGCAGTACTGCCAGATCTCTAAGCAGAAACTCTGCACCTACTCACAGTCTTTGCCACACAGAGGCTCCTTTGAATACGTGTATGTAAACAAGATAGCCAAGACCTGCAGTCAGAAAGCAAGATCTGAAGAGGAGGGCTTTTGCTGGATGGAGCACAGTTGATTGACTGAGTTGAAAGTCAAAGAGAATGCAGAAAGGAATAAGTAATCAAAAGAACAGAAGTAGAAAGAAGCTGGTAAGACTCTGAGAGGCACAGGCCTATGCTGATACTCCTCGAGTAGCCAGAAAACAAGGCATTTCTTTTGTTAAGTAGATTTTGTTCTGAATTACACTACTACATAGAAAAAAGTGCCTCCAACTAACAGAAGTTTTGACCACGACTTTAATTTATCCCTTGTACAAGAGAAGAATCAAAGCTGTGTGGGTCCAGAGGAAAAAAAAAAAAACCCAACAAGATCAAGTCTGGGCATCACCTGATAGCTCAGTGATCAGAGCAGTCACCTTGGCAGGGAAGACACCCTGCTCCCAAAGCTGTTCGGGAATTTACATTAATCACTTCCTCGAATAAACCACGGAGCACAGACAGTCATTGACAAGGGACTGTTGTTGGATGAGGAGGCCCCAGCATTGTAACATCCGAAGGCAAGATCCTGGGTGTGGTAACTGTCACAGAGAGGCCTCTGGAAACAGGGGGACAGTTACTCCTTGCTAAAATTCCCAGGGACATTGTGAAGCCAGTGGGATGCAGGAGTCTCTCTCTGTCTCACACATACCCCGTCGTTTACTTGATGGAGAACCCAGCATGTCTCTTTAGTGTTGTCTCCTTTATCAGTTGTTAATAAAATTCACTGTGGGACCAGAAGTTCAGAAAAGAGCACCTGAACTCACTACTCATTTGTAGACAAAGACAAAGTATGAAACGCTTGTGGGCAGCGTCCCCGGCGGGAAAGGCTTGGCATTCAGAAATAGGTGTATATTAGAAGAATTGGGATACCTTTGGGTATATCTAAGTAGATCTTTGTGAAATGGGACTGAATAAAGAAAGTTTATGGGACACATCAGGGGGGGAAAAAAAAAAAAAACCCACAACCAAAAAAAACCCACAAAACAAAAAAACCACCAAAAACCTCAGTCCTAAAAAGCAAGTATATCGGAGAATAGAATTATCTTCAACACCTCAAGCAACTGAGCTTTATCACATCTTTTCTGAAACTAGACTGGAAAAGTCTTTATGTACTGAAGAGATAAAAAAGAAACTACTTGGAGAAGGAAAGAGAAGACCAATTAATCTCTCCCTTGCCATGCAACTCCTTGCAGGAGGCATCCTCAGCTTCCCAGATACTGCCTCTGAGCCTCAGATAGGAGGTTCTAGATTTGATATATTTTGATTCCAAGGGCAGAGCAAATGCACCATTGCATGCCTTCCTACTACCAACTGGACCAAAACACCTCTGGGAAACTAGCCCAATAAAACAGAAACCTTCCAGAAATGTTGAATTATCAGGGGAGAGAAAAAAAAGAGAGAGAAGAGAAAAAAAAAATAAAATTAGAGGTAGAAATCAGCTGAAGAAGTCACGTAGTACAACCCAAACCATAGGGCTGGGCTCGATGGGGGGAAGAAGTGAGGGAGGAGAGCATTTGGAGAGCTAGTAGAGCAGATCCAGCACATCACTTAGACCCCCTCAACCCTGTGGCCTCTTTCCCTGGGCTCCTCTGAATTCACCCCTCCTTTCCCTAAGCACTACGGGCAAAGGGAAAAAACCAGATCACGCTCCCCCTCTGTGAGACACACAGTGCTGAAAAGCCTTTTACTTTATTTTCCTTAGGACTGGGAAAGAGCATAAACTTCTACCATGCTCACCTCTTAGGCTGCTGCTCCTCCAGCATCTCCAGTGCCCGTTTTTGGTACCGTCACGGTTGTTTGGTTTAAAGCTCCACCTCCTGGAGCCATCAAATTAATACAGGAACGGCTGAACCGTCACTCGAAATACGGGTGCGGGGGAAAGAGGAAAGTTTGCAAAGGCGATGGGGCAAGATTTAAAATTATGAAAGTAGCGGTTTGTTAGTTAAAAAAAGAAAAAATTACAAAAAATCTGCTTTAATTTGTAAGCTCATCTCCTCCTGCGGAGGCCAGTTAATGCCTCAGCGCGTGGGAGCGGGGATTTTTGACAGGGTCGCTGCAGCAGCTCTGTTTAATCTCTCCTCACATATCACTAACGTGCAGTTTTAAGGCTATTTCCAGTGTAAATACCTGAAAAATACCAGTGTAGAACCCTAAATTACGCCTAGTCCCTGCGTGTGATCCCCACGCTCTTTTCTTCCCCCCCCCCCCCCTTATTTAACTCATCCCTCAAAATGGCGGCGCCCCCAGCGCCGCGCGTTCCCGGGGCGGCAGCGCCCTCTGCCGGCCGATAGCGGCCCCGCGCCTTGGCCGGGGCCTGTCCCGACCGAGCCCCGGCAGCCGGGACAGTCACGACAGATCCCGGGCCGACCGACGACGCCCAGCTTCGTCCTCCCGCGGGAAGGACTCTGCGCTTCCCCTCATACTGCCGGGGTCCCCTCGGGCAGACGGGGCGCAGGGCGCAGCTCCCCCGGCCCTCCCCGGGCTCTCCCAGTAAGAGGAAAGTAACAGAAACAGCTGCCAGGGCGGGCGGGCTGCTGAGCTGGTAACCGACCGCCTTGCGCGGCAGGGAGAGGGTTTGCCCTCGGCTGACAGCAGCCCTCGCAAGCGCAGAGGCTTTGGAGGTTCTTGTCACCGCTCAGAGAAGTTTTATTGTCACTGTCAGCTGTCGCAGACCTCTCCTCCACTTGGCAGACCGAAATTCAGCCGCTGCTGCGCGACCCAGAGCCCGTGACCCCGGTGGAGGTCGCGCTGCGGTTCTGCCCAGCAGCCAAGTCACGTCTGTCATCAGGGGCACGAAGGTTTCCATTTGCTGGCGTAGCCTCGGGGCCCAGCACCTCCAGCGTCTCAGATTCTTCTGGCGCTTTGCCCACCGGTTTGCCCACCGGTGTTCCCAGGTTTCTCAGTATGGGAACTGGAATGCACAGAATTTTTCTCAACCTGCTCACCTGCCCTAGGAATTCACGTCCTTCCGCTTGCGAGTTGAAGCGTGTGTGCTTGGTGACCTCAACGGCAGCCATGCCTTGCCGCGTTCACTCTCTCCATGCTCATTAACACAGCCCATCTATAGGTGCTGCTGACCGAGAAGGCTCCACCTTCTCACCAGCCTTTTTTCTACAAGGTTGTAAGACACCTTCAGGAAGGGCTGTTTGCCAGCCTGCAGCCTGTCCCAAGTCCTTTTATCACGTGTTTCAAAGAAAACTGGATTGTTCCACCTCACAGAAATGGATGGTCAAGAAACAAACACTCAAGGACAATCCCCCCAGCCCCGTCCCATTTTCCAGGTCCCCTTTCTTAGTCCTCTTGTAACCAGTGTTCAGTTCAGAAGGGTACGAACAAATGGACCAGGAAGACTTTTTTTTGGCACCTCTGGAGCAACTACGGAGGCCATGGCAAGACAGACAGCTACTGATAGCCCAGCAGCTTTCCCAGTTGGTTTGATCGGATCTGTCACCAGCGCATTGCAAAGGCCAGGTTCACAAGCATTTGCAGAGCTGCTGCAAGACAGCCCTGAGGCATCTGTCTACCCGGTTATTGCAAGAGACTGCAGTGACAGTGAAAGGTGAACGGGGCTAAATCTGCGTGAGAACACAACTGACATGGTGAGGGATGGGAGTAGACTCGGCAGCAGGAGCTGAACAGCTGCAGTTTGGAGCTGTTGCCTGCTACAGTTCACATGAAACCCCCAAGGACGAGCTGTTACCCGAATACCGACACGCGCTTGTCCCACAGAGCCTAACGCACAATCTCATGCACTTTTGGAATAAATACAAACAATAATTTGGAATAAATACGATCAAAAATAATTAAAAACAAAGCAGAGATAGAACTGAATTGTCTCAAAGAGAAAGGCTGTGCCTTCCTGCTTTCATTGGCTCAGTTCACTCTCTTCATCTCCAGCACAATTTAAGATCAGTCTGAGTCCCACAGGTTTCTGCTGTGGGTCCAGTTCTGTTCCAGGCTGTTATTAATAAGGCAGCACTGTAATAAAAAGTGCCCCCGAAAGAGAGACAGAGCACGGTGAAGGGAGAAGCACTCTTAAAGACCTTATGGAACAAGATGAAAATTCAAAGAAATCTAAGGAAAAAAAAAAAAAAAGAAAGAAACAAATTGGAAAGGGTACAAAAGCTTGCACAACATAGTTGGAAGGAGACAAGAGCAGAACAGTACACTCGAGGCAAAATCAAACATACGCCACAGGACATGACAGCTCGGAAACAACTTGGGCAGACTTGGAGATGATGGTGGACCGCAAATTGAATACAGCCAAATATCACTTTGAGACATACACACGACACAGGGGAGGCATTACGGGCACAGCTTGGGAGGCCCCAGCTGCTGCTCTGCATCCTGATTTGGATACAGCCATTCGAGGATGAGGGAGACAAATGGGAGAAGAGCAACAGCTCAGAACAACACACAGTATCAGGGAAGGTTGGGAGAACTGGGCTTGTTTAGTCTTGCAGGCAGAGAAGGGGGTGGCAGGATAAACTAAGGGGGCTTCCAACGCACTGGAGAATCACAAGCATGAAGTCCATCACCAGGCGCATTCTTGATGGCGTGGAAGGGGAGAAGGACGAGATGAGGAATGACAGCTTAATTTGCTGCTGAGATGATTTATCTTAAACATTTAATGACCCCCTTACTGATGTGCGGTCTGTCCCAGCAGCTGTCCCCCTGCGAGGCCAGGGTCCATCAGCAGGAGCCACCAGGATGAGGCCAGGGAGTGCTCTGCCCGTGTCCCAGCTGCCCTGCTGCCAACTCCCCTGTTCTCTTACTCGGGAAACTCCTCATTTCCCACCCCCAGGGCTGAGGCCCAGCCCTATACCAGGGTTGCCTCAGGGTGCCCTGAAGGATCACAGGGCCACTGCCAGCATGACACCACCAGCCAGAGCTACTGTTTAGTTTGCAGTGTTCAGAGGCCTTCATAATTTCTCCCATCTTTACCTGCGGTGACATGGGCCAGCAATTATAAACTGGCCTGCAAGATAAAACACACGGGAGAAAGCCCAGCCCAGAGTGGTTTCTGCCACCACTCACTGTAAGAACTTGCAAAGGCCAGAAGAAGTTCAAGAGCTTTGTCTGTAGTTCATTGCAATAACCGTGGGTGGAGAGGGAAAAGCAGCTTTGTGAACTCAGTGAACGTGAGGACAGAGCAACATACAACTGAAGTAACGGAACTGTTTACACCAAATCTTGCAGACGAGTTGGTAAATAATAGTCTTGGGGAGGGCCCTCGGGTGCTTTGTTCACATGCATGAAAAGATAATTCTGAACCAAAACATAATGGAAAGTTCTCTAGCTAGAAACCAGCACATGCTCTTTCAGCTAGAAAGCCCATTATTATTTTGTAACGTAAAAACTTCAATCTGCAGCAGATTGTTGGCACGAACGTTTTTTTGACACGCTGTAGGAAATAAGGTGCTTTGTGTCCCAGAAGGTGTTCACAAACACAGAAATTAAGACAAAATATGCCATAAGCTTGCTCTAACCCTCAGTCCGTGGGAGAGGCCCAGCAGCAGAGTGATTCACTGTACAGAAATATAGAGAGCAGCTTACATACGCAAACCTCAGCGCTGACCCCTTTTAATTAAACCACGCAGATACCCGAAGAACATCATATCCACAAAGAATTTGCTGGCACGAACATCCTGGAGGAAGATGAGGATGAAGAGCTCTGATTAACAAAGGTTTACTAGTTAGGTGGCAAAATGTGTGTCTCTCATCGGTGAAGGCAGGGATATAACCAGGGTGCCTTCAGTAACCTGCACCTCTTCCATACTTCTCTATCTGAGAAACACTGATCTCAGACACACCGAGATGTAAAAAAACCTTTAAACTCTTCCAGGAAATGCACTATATGAATAAAAAAAAGGCCAAAGGATTGCAGAAGGGCGTTTTGTACAGTTGTCGGTTAATAGAAGGCATTCATTCTAGAAAACAAATCTAATTTTGTTTCATTAATCACTGCGTTGCCACGTAACTATTGCGACAGAAAACTCATATAACTAAAATTCTGCCGGGCTTCAGCTCCAGTTTTGTTCCCTCCGCATACAATTAACAAAGTAGCTAAAAATAAAAGCTTGCTTCTGTTGTACCAGACCCAGGCCAATCTTGCAGGAGTCATGATGCAGTTTTTCGGTGAACTGCTCAAGTGAAAAACAACATACACACAAAACTTCTGACAGATGGAAGCAGCAGCATTTTTCAGCCTGTTCCCTACAGCCCCTAGGCATGAACTGAAACGCAATTCCAATTTGCTTTCCCAGGTAGAAGTATTTCCTGCTGAAATGTTTGAAAAAAACCCAACCCTATGGAGTCAGTACTGCACACAGAGTTGCCTTCATCTTGGAAACCCTCAGAACACAAATTTCATATTAAAAAAATAAAAAACTACAAAATAGAAATACAAATTTGTCCCGGACTTGGTTAGCAATACAAAAAGCAGTAACAATCCTTACCCCAGAACCTTATATGGTCTCAGCCAGCCATGGGCAAGGACATAAACTCAAGAGGCTGGGCACAGAGATGTGGCTTTTGCTGTTCTGAACTCCATTTTCGAGACAAAGGGACACAAGGCTTTCCTACAGCAAGCCCTGGGACTGGAGAAACCAACCAGTGCTCCTGGTGGTCCCTGGAGAGCACCCAGGATGTAACTGAACCCCAAACTCCAGCAACTTCTGCTCCATTCACTCAACTCAAAGACTTTTTTGAATGGTTGAACATCAAAGTCTTTATAACCCCAAACAGACACCGTATGGGAAAGCAAGCTCTACTGCAAGCACTGAATTAGTCCCCGAGGGTTAAAAATCAATGCTGACCGAGCATCTGATACTTTGAAGAATCAACTTTTCTGAAACAGCAATTTTTGAAATATCAAGAGCAGAATTGAAGGCTGAGCTTTGCCTTGTACTGCTAAAGGTAAACTCCGTGACATTTTCTCTTTATATTCTGGTCCCATGTACTAGGGATTTTTGTAGGGAATACACCCCTGAACACTAAACCCCAGAGCATCTGCTGCCTGGTTTTCGGGGGTTTAACCGCACGCCTCCTTCAGAACAACCGGTGCTGTCCGGGTGGCTGGAACACAAAAGGGGGTCTATCTAATTATGGAATTTAAAGCACTCAGATTTAGGAGAGCACCAGCCACGAAAATAAATTCAATGCTACACCTCCACGCACCCAGAAGAGCGGCTGACTGTGGATCGGGGGTGTGTTTGTCTCTCATGGCTGCTAAGAACTGCGAGTCTTCTCAACAGTGGCACTGGCGTGGCTAAAACAAAACGTACCGAAAGGTCACAGGTGCTTAAAGAACAAGTTTATTGACAATATCTTCACAAATAAACAGTCTAAAGAAAATTTCAGAAATCTCTAAACTTAGAAATTTTAAAATTTTGTTCTCATTGGCAAAATATTAAAAAAGAAACAAAACAAAAAAAACCAAAACAAACAAAAGAAGTGTAAGATGTCACTGTATTTTTCAAACTTTCCTGATTTCAACATTTTGGTTCAGTCCTTTAGTTTTATAGTATGCATCCAACCCTTAAGCACAATGAAAATGAGTTAAAGTACAATTTTCCTTCTGTAAGGGGCTCTCGATCAGTAAGATTGTGGTTTGTTTGGTTTTTGTTTTTTGCAAGCATCTCCCTGAATCCTGTCTGCTTAGAACTTGATAGGTAACGTCAGCAAGAAAGAACTTCAGAAATATTCCAACTGAGCCAAATTATTCCAGTATTAATCAAAACCTAGATCTCCCAAAAACAATACAAAGCATACCATGTAGTACAAGAAACTATCCGCATGCATTTTAGAGGTCATTTTTGTACTTCAGGTATGTGAACTTAAAACCGAAGAGGGACAGTTGTGATAAAAATGTACTCAGATATTTCATAACATTAATATTTATTGCTTTATATGAATACTGTATTGAAAGCCCAAGCATTCAGTTTACACACAGAAATTATACAATTATATACCGTTTCACAATGGCAGTGAGCACTCATTACAATCTACAAAAAATCTACTTTACAGAAATTTAAAAATTCTAAATATCAAAAAGGTACAGTTGAAGAAACAGGTATAAATTTGGCAGCCAGTAATTGCGACTGGGAGGTTGCAGCTTGCATGTCTTTAAATATGGGAACTGGAAAATATGGAGAGTTTAAAGCAGTAGTTTGTGCTTTGAGTTGGTTTGAAAAAAAATGTAACACTGGCTGTCAAAGTAGCATGTTCAAAAATACTTAGTTGACTTCCAAAATGTTATACAAATCATGGTGTTTTCTATGCACCCCTAAACCTCTGAGTAGTTTAGCTCAGGTACATAACTACGGTCGTGTGTTGACTCTTCCAGTACAGTGGTGCGATGATACCAATGCCACCTGCATACCTTAGAATAACTTTGCGACTTCTCTACAATATTCACAATGCTCCAAGAAGCACTCAAAAGGCAAGTACCTGTTCGTTTCTTCCAAGATATTTTCTTAGCGTGTTTTCAAACGTTTCTTCTACAAAAGTTTAAGCTAGGGTTTTGATTACAATGTTCTCAACATAAAGCACATTTGCTCATAAATTAATGAAATCCTTTCGCTCAGGCACCTCAGAAGTATACAAAAGTGTTGTCATCTGAACAGTTCTCTTGGAATGTGTTTACTTGGGTGTTTTCAACAATGTTAGTAGTTCCAGGGTTTCATATGGGCCAGATTTCATTTGGTTTGTTTTCCAGAGGCAAAACAAAGTGCCTTGAGAGGTGAACTTTTCCTATAGAAAAAGTATTTGCTGTGTTTATCTTTTATAGGAACAGAAAAATATAGCGTGTTTCCCCCTTAGAACAGTGAGGGTACACATACGTGTGCATGCGTGCATATATGTGTGTGTGTGTGTGAAATGTAACACATTTTAAACACACAACCTAAGGTTTCATAGTGTGTATTCAAATAAAAATCTGGAAACCAGCATGAAACCCCATATTTCACATGTCAAATGTTGAAACTGTAACCAAAATATGAAGTAACTGCTATAGCTGTCAGAAAAAGACAAGACAAAAAGCTTTCTTGCTTACGTACAACTAGGTGTGGTAATCTCCAAAAAAGTTGTCAAAATTATAATTACCTTCCAGTTTAAAAACTTTTATTCTAAATAAAAAAAACTATACACAAACCACTGAGTTGACCAAACGAAAGTTCAGCGGTAAGCAGGACCTGAAGGAGCTGGTTTTCACAGTTCTTATCACGTACAACTCTTTCAAGGTTCAATCCATGGAGAAGTTTATTTTACAACCTGCTTCTTTTTGTAAAACTAAAGGTCCACTTTATTACATAAAATTATTTATACAGTGTAAAACCGGAGCCTTATGGAAAATACTGCATCTAAATGTATTTAAATTAGTCTTGCTCCATAGGTTCATCTGCAACTTCTGTGGCTTCATCACTGTTTTCCATAGGGGTCTCTGATGAGGTTTCCGGAGTTTCACTAGCATAGGACCCTAACTCTTCAGTTTCACTGCAGTCAGCTCCACTACTGGCAGATCCACTAATTTCACTGTCATCCAAGTGTGAATCCTTCTCTGCTTGAGACTGATCAGACTCCTCCATTTGATTGTTCTCCTCAGAGCTCTCTTCATTCACAGTTGAGGACTCAGTGTCTTTTTCTTGATCTTTTCTGTCTGGACCAACATTTCTGGGAGACATGAAGGACTCTAGAAATGGTGAAAGTACAGTATTATTAAGGCATTTTTAAATCTATCTTAATCCTGCTACATTCCACTTGCAGCTATGCTGAGCAATACGTGGACAAGACAGCCAAGGACAGGAAAAACTGACAATCCCTAACTTTATTAGAAGACATAAAGCATTACCCAACTTCGCCAGGATAGCCAAATTACCCTAAAATAAAGTCTATTAAAAAATTAATTAAATAGGTAGCTTCACTTAATTAAGCTCCCGTGGATAAAGACACAGTCTAACAAGTAACTTATTGCTTCCTCACATTCTTTCATTTGTCTTCAGAAATAGTCTTTTGGAAACATTAAAAACATCACTGTTTCAAGCGTACATCCAGCAGGATCTAGAGGAACATTTTACAAACAGGTGAACCACAAAAAATAAATATTAACAGGAAACTTTGAAGAATATGTAAAAAGAAAAAATAGATCAGTCTCCTAACTGCAGTTAGCTTTTCTTAATCATGTACAGGGCCTGCCTGAGAGTGAGGGAATTTTCACCGTTCTAATAGGATGTGGAGAGATCATTGCTCAGCCTCTCCAGTGAAAGAGCACAGCAGTCACACACAGATATAACCTATCCCTCTCTGGAGAAGGGATGAGAACATCTGATGATACCCTAAAGTAGGGATTCTCAAGTTCTTGGTGCGCCATTCTCTAAATTTTTTCAGCAGAGGTGTGGGACAAAGGAAAAAAGAAGTAGTAACCGAATCGCTGAAGGATGTGAAACTGGCATATGAACAAGCAGTTCATCTTTATGCACAACTGGAGACATTCAGCAATCCCAACAGCAGACAAAAATCACAGCTCCTTGGAAAATGCAAGAAAAAGCAAAGGCAAGAAAATCTGAAATACCTTCCTCCTCTTCCTCTGTACAGCGCTGTCTGGCACAAGTAGCATCTTTTTCTTTATCCTGAGATGTAGAGGATGTTTCTGTCTCTTCCCCCTTGCCTAAGGAAACTTCACTGGAGGCAGTTTGGTTAGGTGCATCTCTGGCTTCCCCTTCCTTGTCAAACTTAAGTCTTTTTACCTCATGACCTTCTGCTTCTGCAGGATCATCTTCAGAGTGCTTATTTTTTACTGGGCTGCTCTGAGCACCTTCTGATTCAGATGCTGGTGATTCACTATAAACAACAAAAGCAGCTGTAGTTTTTACAGAAGAAGAACATTCTGTATCTTGTAACAGTTATAAGAAAGAAAAACCCATAGAAACAAACAAACAAACTCAAAACCCAATCAAAAAGACCCAACTAGTTCAAGTTAAATTCTCTCCAAGCAGTAACAGCAGGACTCGCTTCACCCAATCGCTGATGAAAACGCGGTGATCAGGCTGCGCTGGTGGGTCCACACTGCAGACAGCTCCTATTGTCTGAACCAGTGGCAAACGTTTATAAAATATTTTAACTGGTTATAGTTTAACAACCAGTCACAAATACCGTAAGTGCAGATTTCTGAGCTCCATTACTCACTCTTTATTTTTACTATACATCCCATAACCTTATGGGATTTGTAACTGCAACCTGAGCTAAGTTACCTAGACAACCCAAATCCTGCTGTAGATATTGGCAAGTTAAGTTCTTAATTATGCATACTTTAGACTTTTAAAATATGAAAAAAAAAAAATAATAATAAACCCACAAAATACATGACTTGTCACAAACCTGTGTTTTTTATCTTCCGTTTGCTGCGAGTTTGATTCTTTATGTTCCGTGCTGTCTGGCAAACCATTTGTTGTCATAGGAGTTGACAAAGAGACCTTTGGTCGATTTACTGGCCTGGGAGTTCCAGGACCATTTACATTAGATCTTTAAAAAGCAATAGTGAAAAATTAACCCATGCTTTTAGTAAGAGTAATTTGTTCCTAACAGGCAGAAAGCATCTATAACGTGGTTTAAAAGATCAACAAAACAACAACAAAAGATCCGGTACGTTGGCATTTTATACTGAATACAAAATTCCTTGCCTACAACGCAAACGATGATAAAAAGCTTTAAACAGCAAAAGAAAACAAATTCTAAGCCATGAGGTTACAAAAAGATCAAAACAGAGTACACAGTGCTGATGTTCTTGCCTCCTCTACTCTGCTTCCCCCACTATTCCAAGTCGTACCCCATTTTTAAGGCTACTTGTTTGGAATCAGAGTAGGTAATGAAAAGGGATCTGAACCAGCTACTTCCACAACTTGCTTTTATACAGAAAAAAGTTAATTCTTGAAAGTAAACTTACCTGTCAGAGTACCCTGGTGAATTTCCTGGGAACATTACACCATTCATCCGATTTAAACTATTGGAATTATTTTTCCTAGCAGAAAAACAACGACAACAACAACAAACCATTATTAATAAAGGAATCTTGAATTACTTTAAGCTTGTTTGCATAGAATTCCACCTCCATGTTAAGCAGTCCCCCCACTGTCAAGGGGGGTTCTCTACCTCTGCATTATCCTAGGGAAACAGGCTAGGGTATGAATTTACAGCGCAACTGTTACCGAGAGGTATCCGCGTCCTCCACTACTAGCTACGGTATAAAATATCAGCCCAGTGTTCAAGGATAATACCGAACTGTTCCACCTATCTGATTCCAACGCTGTCTGTTCATTTCCAAGCGACTACACGCTACACTTGTAGACTGTCACTACTGGTGACTTATTTATTGATAATGAGAACTGAACCCTGCATGTCTGTCCTTTGCCATGCAAGCAGAAATACGTTCGACACACATGCACACATTCTCCCCTCTACTGACATAAACTTCAAGTTTCAAGAAAAAGATTATACTTACTCTGAAGATGGATATACACAGCTGACAACCATGACATTCTGTAAGGCACAAACAACATATTAAGAGTTCAGAAACAGAAGCTTCAGCACTTGACAACAGCCCAAAACTTAAAAGAGTTACAGTATTTTGGTTGTATCTGTTAAAATCACTCCGCAGGAAATTAGGTTGAGAGCTACCAACAGATGACAGATGCATAAAAAGTATCTCTGCTCTCGCTTCACAAGGTCAGGCTGCACTAAAAGTCAGTATTTTTATAAGTGGGTTATTCTCATAACAAGACCAGCATATTAAGCTGCAGGTATTTTTACTAGTTTTTTGTAATTTCTAACTGAAGTAACTCTGGGAAGCAAAGTATTCTGAAATGCTGAAAAACTTCTGAATTGCTGGAGAAATGCTCTATTCATACAAGTGCTGCACTCAAATGCGTGCCAGCACTGCCAGAAAGAGCTAGTACAGCCATATTTCAAATGTTAAATTACTTTGAACCCGCATACACAAAGGGCAGAATTAATCATTAATTCAGCCCCTTTTACTTAGCCACTTCTCCCTCTTGAATGGCACTGCAATCTAAATCCGTGTAAGTATCCAGAAACCTAGCTTTAAAATGAGGTATTCAAATCAATACTTAGTCCAGTTTTACAGGGGGACTTTTATCACCAGACCAGCCAAGTTAACACAGATGAACCCGAGGCGTGGTTTCACAGATCTCACTGTCGACTAAGAAATAGCTTTGTGAAACCCCCGTCTCACCATTTATTCCTGACCATCTTAACTTGCAAGAATACACTTGCTTGCATCCACTGTAACAGTGAAAGTCAGTCCATTTACAGGGTTGCCTTCTTTGACCCAACAGTTGAAGAAGGAACTTCAAGGCAGTTTTGCCATCAAGAAAACCCTACGTGGAATCACATCCTCAAAGTCTGTTATCTGTTTCTGAAAGATCCCACATTCTGACATAGGTATAAAATACCATTAAGTGTGTAGCTATTAGCTATCCCATGGCTGTGAGCCATAGTGGAACCAGCAGACCTTTGGGAGTAATTCAGAAGTTATTTAAGTGGTAGCTGTGACTGTTTAGCTGCGTTCTCTCTCAGAAAAATACATACCTTTTCCACACCTCTTAGGAATTTGTCTGTTCCTGTGTAATTCCTCCTAGGATCTGTCAGCAACTCACAGAGTCGCTGAATAGTGAAGGGGATGCTGCAATGAAATAGATTTTTAACAATTTAATTTCATTTTTATGAGTACGACTGTTAGGAAGCAACATTATTGCTTTGTCCCCCTTACTGCGAGGGCAGAAAGAAAACAGTACTGTAATTTGGTATCACTACCAGTACAGGGTAGTAACTTGAGGCCTTATTTTTCTCCTATCTCCTACACTGAGGTAACAAAGCTCTGCCTTTTGTACTCACCACCACAAAACTCTTAAGTACATCATCGCACAACTCAATTCATTAAAACAATGAAATGGAAATCAGATCAACAGTCAAATAGTTCAAGACTGTATTTATTATTCAAGTATTTAGAACAGAAATGGTAAGCGAGTCAAAACAAATTTGAGTCATAGAGCTAAAAAATTCTCAGCTTGTAGTTTATTTCATGTTTTACAAAATACATTTACAGAAAAAGCATTAGATGTTTGAATTAGCAGAACCATTATACTTGAGCTGTTACAAATACTCTATTTTGTCACAACTGAACAGTCTACTTAGCTATCAAGAAACACCTCAGTAAAAATAATTAAATTCAGAATAAGATACATAAATCCGTAAGCATCACAATCACACGGTCTGTTTTCTGACAGCTTCACACTCAGTTTCATCCCTACTTAAATGAGAAACTGTCCTTTCAGCCAAGCAATACTTTACATACATTTACCAGGTACCCGAGATGTCACACACTTCCATTGCAAATTCAGTGTCGTATTTTAACAGACCTCTGTGACTTTTGACAAATTAAAAAGTTATTTCAACAAAGTAATAAAGAATCATGCATTTTTACAGTGAATTACTTGATGCCATAAACATTTCAAAAATTCATCTAAGAATATTTGATACAATACAATACTAAAGAACCATTTCTTGATTGGGAATGCGACTGATGCACCAAATCCAGAGGAATATTGATACAGACTTTAAATATGTTCATGTATACGTACCTATACTGTAAGCTTTTGTAAAAATTCAACTTTTATGATTTTCCAAGGAACTCACTTACAGTATCTTAAGCCTATTTCATTAGCTAACACAGTATGTGTCTCCAGAGTAGTTCATGAGCTAAAAAGCCACATCTCAAAGGTGCACAGATCTACCCACTTGTTCAGTGCACAGAGGTCAGCATAGCTGTGATTAATCGTTCTACACCACACTAAAAATGAACAGTAATCGGAGAGAGTGACCAACTATCAGCAATTTAATTATGTTTTCCAGAACTGCCTGTATAGTATGTTACTGAGGAGGTTGTTATCCTCAGCTGGAAAACAGGAGGGAGGCAAGCTACAATGCAACCGCTCTCAGCCCCGGTTCCAGCCCAGCTACGTGGCCACACGCAGAAGGTCTATCACATTTACCCTACTAGTTAATGCCTTCCTTGCTGTTCACCCTGAATTATACCGTACCTACTATTTTTACTTGACTTCTCCATACAGAAAGATGGTGAAGTTAATCTCCATCAATCTGCTGCAGAGAGTTAGAATACAGCTGATGAAGCATTAAATACATTAAGCACTTCAAAGACATAATGCTGTAAGACAACAGGATTTCCAAAACATTTTGGTTTGACACTTGGGTGCTTAAAAGCAAATAAAACGGAAGAAAGTGTTTTGGCACACAGGCAAAACACATTTCACCTCCCTGTTTTGACCCAGAAGTATCTCCCACCCCCATCCTCCAAATTTGGCAAGTACAAACCAGAACAAGCCAGGAACAAGTGTTCCTTTTAATTCAAATTTATTACATGAGGCCTCTTAAGCTTGACAATGGTTCTGTCATTATTAATTTCCCTAAAGCTTCCTTAGTATCAATCAATTAGCGCTACTGTTCAGCAACTTCTGGTCAAGCAGTAATCTTTCTGACACACAAATTCTTCATGATGTTCAGCATCTGTGTAGTTCCCTCTTAATGAAATTCCAAAGTCTAACTCAGTTGCAAAGAATTTACTTGATTTGTTAACTTTTCCACGCAAGTACAACACTGATTTTTATCTGTAGTTTCTCACTGATGTCCATTTTGGTTTTGGGATGAAAAGTCCACAATTAAAGAGACTTTGCAATTTTTTAATAGACTAGGCTGTCAATTCAAAAGCAATTTATTTCACAGAAACAAAACCACACAATTTTAAATTATTTTTCATCAGCCAAATCTGCAAGACATTCTGAAGAGTCACTACCTGGTTCATTTGTATTTATCTGGACCTCACTGGACACCCAGAGTACTAAGACATGAAGTATTCTGTGCACACCAATACAGTTCTGGCTACTTGAGGAATAATCATACTAACTCCAGAAGTAAAAGTGGCCTTCCTATTTTACTCTCAGCTATAAAATGTTTAAACAAAAGCCAGTAACAGGTCATTTACCTCCAAAATTTTCCTTAGTAAACTGAACTTCCTTAATTGAGCAGCAGATGGCACCAAGTGTCACATTATTGCCTCCTTAGCATGTAATTTGTTCAACCTTAGCCAGTGTTTTTAGTTGGCAAAACTGGACGTTAACTTCACTTTTTTTTTTTGTTAAAAATATTACTTTTAAATAGTTCATCAATGTGATTTTAAAATAGAAGAAATTTAAGTTGGTGTAAACCTATACAAGAGCACCAATATAAAAGTTTGTGAGCAGTATGAGAATTGATCTCAAACGCTTAGAAATTTCATTAGTTCAGTACATGAGCTGTATGTATAGTCCTAAGTTGCCTTCCTAAGGTAACCACTTATAATTCTATACAAACACTCAAAACTGCACTTTCTAGCACTATAGTTCAGAATGAATTAAACACAGAAAATTTGTTGTATGGACAGCATTCAAGAGGGATCTGGGAAAATTTCTTAACAGCTATATTCAATTGTACCTTCTATATATTTATATAAATGAAAATTTGGATTATTATTATGTCTATTTTATTCACGATGACAGACGAGAGACTTCACATCAGAGATCCCCAGTAACTTACCTTGGAACTTTCTGCTTCACTAGCAAAGGATAAAGAAACTGTCAAGTCTTTTAAGTTTCTACTCCAAAGCAATTCTAAAGCATAGCATGAGAATCTGGCTCTGCAAGCACATTGCACAACATCAAGACACAGGTTAAACCAGCCGGTTTGTGCCTTCTTTAAAAGGCACTTCACCTAGAAAGACTCCAAAACCAGGGTCGCTCTTCATTTGCTACTTGTTTTGACTTCAAAATAAACTAGCTAGTTTTAATGAACTCTTTTCCTCACTCTTTAAACAAACACCAATGAAAACATTCCAATATTAAAAAGTCATATCAAGTAGTTTCCTTCTCCACTCTGATACCCTGACCTGACATCCACAACTTGTTAAGTATCCTGAATATTTCCAATCACACAAACCAAAAACTGCTGCTGTTACTATTTGGACACCAGTTCTCCACGTGATTCAGCTTTCACAATCACATCCTCACTGAAGGAGTTGTAGGATTTACTAAATGAACTACTCTGCAATCCTAGACTCTTGAAACATCTTAATATATTATTTTCTTTAAGGTAACTAATGTATGCAATTTGCTTCCTCAAAGACTGGATGGTTCACTTTAAAGTATGAGGAAGTCGAGCACTCTTAAGTGTTACAGCGATAGATGAAAATAGCAGAGCTGCAGAGCAAGCTCCAGCCTTGGTCACCCAGAGGTCTGTTTAGTACACTTTGAACAACAGAAGATAACAGCAGCTCATTCATTAGCTGTCTCCATGCGAGAACATTATAAATTTTGTGGGCAGTGAAGCATTAACAAAAAGCTGGGGGAGGTGGGAGAGAGGCAGACTTGGGCATAAAGGATAGGTTTGTTTTTGAATTCCTTCGGTGAAGTAGCCCGGTATAAACATTGGGTAGCTGAGAACAAGTTGAATTTCCCATTCTTAGAAGTATCCTACACAAGAGCAATTTGAGGGAAGGGGAGAGGGCAGGGTGAAGATGAGATCTGACTCATAAAAGACAAACTGCAAATAAATTATGTAGTATGGAACAATGACAGTAAAAAAAAGTGTTAATCTAGCATCAAAGTATGATACTAAGGATGTGTTAGCAGCACCTCCAAATCTGAAATTACAGGGTAACAGCAAGGCAAGCTTTCCAGTATGCCCATTTACTGACAAGCTGAGAAAAATGCTGGAAAAGTCTCTCTTAAGCAAGCACTGAGACCCACAAGCAGTATGACACAGCTTATGTAAGTATGTAATCCAGTTTTCAAACAAGAAAAATACTATATAAACTATTAAAAAAGACATACCAAATAAAAGACACACACAAAAAAAAAAATCAGGAGCTTTATTTTAAAGGAAACAAAACTTTAATAATTACAAAACCAGCAAAGGGTATATACACTTTAATCTAAGACAACATCAACAGATCGAATACCCCAAGTCTCTCAGTTAGCATCACTCGATCTGTAAGTTTGAATGTGGCACGATTTAACAATTCAAAACACATCTCTGCCTCCTGGTTGTGCCATGTTTATCACGCCATTACCTCCTCCAAAGCTACTGAACTGCCACAAAGCAATTAAGAAGTGAAGACCGAGAGACTTCAGCTAGGTATTTCAGAATCTATCGAAAGCAATCTGACTCTACTATTTTACCTGTTAAACACACATCGCAATATCATGCTTCATTGAATTGTATTACTTAAAAACTAACTACATATTGAAAAAAAATGATGTGACTGACATGTCACAGGATGTTGTAATCTTCATTCAGAGACTGAGTAATAAAGTAAAATTTCTGAAACTACTGAAATGAATTTCCAAGGTATATATTTGCTTCTGCTCATCTCTTTATGGAAGGAAAATGAACAATCACAGACAGACAGTACAAACCACTGATGTAAAAAAAAAAATGGGAAAATATTTGTTATCCTGGTTTTAGAAAACAAATGATACATACCCATTAAATCCAGTGACAATTTTCAGAATTCTTTCTTTCATCTCTTCAAAGGGAATATATTCCACATTCGGATTGGGGGGCCCTCTTGGTTCAGGAGCTGAGGTTCTGAAATCATCCATTACTTTCTCCAGTTTGAAAATAAAATAGCCTTTAAACTGAGACCACTGAACCCTGCATAAAACACAAGAATTAAGACATATGCAAGTCAGCCCTAAAACCACAGAAAACCAGCACAACTTCATTTGCAAAACAACATTCAGGCTGGTATGCCAGTCCCAAGATAAATGAGGCAAGTAATGCAGTATTATTTTTCTTTCTGAATTTAAAGCACGGTAACTATTTAAATAATAACAGTGGAACAACATTGCACAAGTCCATTGCCATTAACAACAGGGTAAGCCAGTTCCTTAAAAGACCAATATCCACTCACAATTCAGACCTAAATGTGGAATACGCCCAGATTCTATACAATTCACCAGTGAGCATATATGCCACCAAAAGTTTTCACTGAGCTCACAAGCAAAGTGTGGGGGGGGGGGAACAAAACAAAACAATAAAACAAAAAACCCACCCAACACATGTTTTAAGTCTGGAAACCAGGCAGCAATTGTACACAGCATTGTCTGCTTCCATTACAAAAATCTTACTGAAAGGCATTCTGTAAGTAGCTGCTCAGTATCCACGCACCTTAAAAGCATTTAACAGTACCTCTTTTTCTCAGAAAGGCAAATTATTTTGTATCACAGTTCGCACTTACTGATGAATATTTAGGCAAAACAACTTTTGACTCCTGAAAAACATTCCCACAGCAGGAAGTAATCTATTAGAATCTTTCTAAATTACCTTCTGCCTTGCAACTTAAAAGTTCTACCATTTAGACAATTCTACATACTGAAATTTTCAAGAAAACAGAGGTGTCTCACTGCATACAAAGGACAAGGCAGGAAACTGCTGAGAAAGTTCTCTTACACCGGTCACCTCCCACAAGTCACAGAAGCTCTGGGCCTCCTCTGACTGGTACATTTCTTAGCAGCGCAGAAAGAAACTTGAAAGCAATTGATTTCCTTCAGTTACAGTTATTTTTTATTCTATTAATGCCAATGCAGGAGCTTTCACAGCTACAGGATGGAAATGCTAGTGGATAAAAGAGAAACCGGGAGAATAACAAACCAACAATAAAGACATAAAATTATCTTTGACATTTATCTGTAACATACACTACCTGGAACGAACAGGCTCAAATCAAACAAGCATAAAATCTGAAACCCTGGACAGCCCTTCAGCTCCTGCTGAAAGAAATACCAGCTGTATTTCTCCAGGCTGGCTGTGGTAGTGGTAGTGCTAGCTTACACCACTCTGACTGGTTTTTCAGCCCCACATAACATCTAACCTTCTGTCAGGCTGATACAACTATTTGTGCTCTGAACTACATGCAGTGACTCCCCAGCAAAGTGACAACATTTGTGTCCTGCACTCTGTTCTCAAGCACCAGTACTACCAAATAGAAAACCACAGGCCAGTGAAGTCATTTAACCTACTGTCACTAGAAAAACAGCACCAGGTCATCTTTGCCTTAATTGTCTCCTTGGTCTCAAGTAAATAACCATGACATGAAAGGGGGGGTGGGGAACAACTCAGCTCAGGTTTATCTACAGAGATTCAAGCACAAACCCCCCCCATCTTACTAGGGGCGATAAATTTGGAAGAATAGGGGGAAATCTGAAGAGGAAAGCAAACCTCCCTTTTCCTTCATAAGGAACCATTAAGCACCTCACAACAGAGGGGAGTGCAGGACATAGCAAATAATAATAAAACCAGAAACAAAAACAGAAAGAAAAAACAAGGTCCCAAAGGGGAATAGCATGGATAGATTAAACAGCATCATAGAGTCTCACTGGATTATTGCTCCAATTAGTGTTATGCAGCCAAAGCAGAATACTATAATGTTTCCACTGTACAATATTAGGCATTACTATTACAAGTGTTAAATAAAAAGCTATCCAACTCTGCAGCGCTACCACCATGAGACCAAAGCTTTCATGACAAATCACACATTTAATTCATAAACACACCACAAAACAGAGAGAAAAGACCCAGTAAATAACCCTATGCCACAGTGAGATTACTCCCTACAGAGCATCCCAAGAGCTTTACTTGCCTCATGAAAGGGGATTCCATTATTCTCAAGATTCTTTGACAACCTCATTTAGATATTTTTTCCACACTTCAAAACTTGAGCTGTTTGTTTTCATTATTTATTTCTTGCTAAATACTAACATTTATCTTTTCCTAGACTATTAACCCATCAGTGTTGCATTGCTGAAATAAACCAACACACAAAGTTTAAAACGGCAATCTACTGCCTGAAAGTGGGAACCACCAGCTCCTCTTTACCCAGCAGAAGCTGGGGAAAACAAAGAATGTAATATACTGCTTCTATACAGAAGTATAGAAAACTGTCACTTGTTTCAAAGCCAAGTATTTTTAATTAGTATTTCTTCTCTTATAAAAGGCTAAGATCTTGCATCTGCACTACGCTGCAATAATGACATAAAAGGCAGCCTTCATTCTCTATTTCAAAACACTTGATAAGTGACTGCCAGCGAGGGAACACAGTCCAGCTCACAAAGCAGAGTTTATCTTTGAACTCGTCCTGCAGTCACGAGCCTGACTGCAGCTAAGCCAGAGAGAGCAACACTAGCTTTAAATCAACTAAACCAGCTGTTGCTAGAAGCAGTGTAACCCCTTTCTTCCCTCACCTCAGTCTGTGTCTGCCAGGCTGTTAGGAAAGGGGCAGAACTACACACTGTTCCTACAGGAGGAAGAAAATATTTCAAAAGCCAGGGGAAGAAGCTCTAGAAAGCAAGTTTCTGCTCCTTCCGCCTTCATCTGGAACTGCAATTCCTTCCTTTTCCCTCAAAGCCAGTCCCTTCATCAGCAACAGCAGCACCTACCAGCATGTTACCAAACACCAACAGGCTACCTGTGTACTACACCTCTAGTTTAACCTAACTCTGAACAAGTCCTCAGAAAAGAAACATATCACACAAGGTGGATTAAGAAAGCATTTCTATAAAACAATCTTACTTCAAGCAACCTTAATTAGGTATATTTGTTAAAGAAATTATACTTTCAATAATGAATTGCAAAGATTTAATACTATTTTTAAACTGTTTATAAAAAATTACACTCTACAAAACTGAAAGTATCCAGCTGTGTATCTGAAAAAAAGGCACAGTTAAAATAATGAACTAATTTTTGACCAAAAAAAAATTTTATATATATTTCTGCAGGGACAGTAAGATTTTCTAAACTTGTATTTACTTCAGTGGAAGTGATCAAAAGTGAGTGTCAAAAGAGGAACGTTCCCCTTCCTGTTTTACCAGTCTATGAAAATCACACGTAGAAGTTGGTACCAGTTCAACTCTTGAAACTCACTTGCATCTCAGCCATACAGAGAAACAATTTGTTCATAAATGATGGGTAGAACTGTTAGCCAATACATCATAAAAATTACAATTAAAAATGGCATATTCTCCTAATTATCAATGCAATCTGTATCTCCACCTCTAGAAATTTTAAGCTATCAGCAAACACTGAAAGACTGATCACTTCAGGAGCCAGACAACAGTAAGGAGGAGAAATGGCAAGTGTCTGTTTTCAGGAAAAGAAAAAAAAAAAAAAAAAATCTTCCACAGGTATCACAAGCCTCCTGAGAACTACTCTAGCACTAAGACAAAAGACCTCTATTTTCGCTGCTTTGTTAAATAACGGGAGACACTGAAAATGAGCAAAGTTTGGTCAATACCTTCTGTAGTGAAATCAAGAGCCATATTGAAGTCAAAGAAAACTCTTCCACATAGCTTTGTTTACAACCTCATTAAGTTTTATACAGTGGCAAATAACTAACAAACAGCGCTGTAAAGAAACCAAATTGAAGAAATTCCATGGAGAATATACTATTCATGCTTTCTTCTGAGCAGGCTTGTTTACTAATACTTGTTCTTCCCACTCAGCATGGTACGTAATCAGCCTTTTCTAAATGTACATTGCTTTTCCTGTCCACTACACTAACTTGTACTAGCAACTCTTCTATAGCCAAAGAAAAAAAAATATCTGTGAACACTCAGATCTGTAAAGCTATCTTCAGAAACGATACTTCAAAATACTAGTTTGATCCTAAAATGTTTTGGTTCAGGGTACTTTCATTCTAGAGAATGACAACTTTGAAATGATATATGTTTTCGGTATATCTAAAGCATCTTTCACTGCAGTACACTACATCTTTCACAGGTCCTCCTGTGCAAATGCACCTGTACAAAGACAGCTCCCTTCAGCTAACGAGCTGTAGTTACATAGACACTCCAAATCGTCCTAAGTACGCAGTTTTTGTTAAAACAGTCCCCTGCTTCCCTCCAACCAGCTCCTGCACCGTCCTTCCCTTATATTAACCTAAAGGTTTTGCTCTAACACACAGAAAATTAGCAGAAGAAACTGATTTTCTGAAAAGGCACCTAGCAAGAAAAAAAAAGTCACCAGAGGCAGTAATGAATGGCAGTAAAGAAGCAACCACAGCGCTACAGAACTATAGCTTGTATAGATACATATAGTAGAACCATACATCTCAAATTCTCCCACAGCTGCTGTAAATGCTGGTAGCTTATCTTGACAACTTAATTTCTTTAAAAAGCACCTTTAATAGTCAAGCAACAGATGAAAGCACAGAAGCTAACACAGAGTCCATCACTTCAGACTTTGTACTAAAATTACTTAAATACACGATAATGTGTCCTAGATTTAATATATGCTAATGACTGTGCTTTAAAGTATGAAAAGATGTTTAGCACCATAATGTTGTACCAGAATGAAGTCCCTGACCTTCAATTCAAGTAAAAATTAGAAAATTAACAGAGAAACATGGATGGAAGAGACTGCAGTGTTTGAAGATAGTTGTTTTTCAGAAATGAAACAGGAAAGCAGACAGCATCTGACCAAACAGCAATATGAGAAACATAAGCAAGTTTTCAGAATATTTACATGTAATTAGAGAGACAGTATGAGTAAAGGTTAACAACAGGCGAGGGAAGATAGAAGAGATGAAATGATCAAACGGAGATTTAATAAAGTGACAGGCTATGCAAAAAAAATCTCCATTAATAAAAAATTTTAAAAATAAACCACCCCCCCCCACACCAAAAAAAAAAACAAAAAAAAAAAAACAAAAAAAAAAAAAAAAAAACCAAAAAACAAGACAGAA
>JAAGNO010021827.1:29213-44222 GCA_033439905.1 Ceryle rudis
AGACAGGCAAAGCAAAAAAAACTCCCATAAAAAAAAAATTTAAAAAAACCCCCCCCCCCCCCCAAAAAAAAAAAGGTCCAAACAAACACAAACCATAAAAACACACAAAACCCCACAACAGGGTCAGAATTAGTAACTGAAGGTAAGGAAGTTAAGCCCTAAGACAGACACAAAGGAGCATAAGGAGTCTCTACATTCAGAACAGTACTACAGTAATGTACTTATTCACTGAAAGTTGACGAGTCAGCAAAAATACCTCCACTGCACAGAGAAGAAAAAAGAAAAAAACCAATAATTTAGACAGGGACATAACCTTGCATTACCAGAGCAGAAACGAGGAAGAACACAACCCTAAATAACTCTGTCCTCTAATAAAAGCAAACTATTTCACACCTGCACTTGAACGACATGATTTCCGTTGGAACTAATCCATGACTACAGATCAACCGCAGTTTGCCAAGCAGCATTAACCAAGTTTAGAAATCCACCAGTTCTATTTGATAAACAGGACTCTTCAACACAGAACAGAGGTCACTTTAGCAGAGATTACTTGTGCTGCTTTCTGTCTATGCTTTGATTTAGAAGACAAATTACTAGCGCAAAGCTGCTTGAAATGTACAATTGCTTCTCTACTAACATGATTTGCAAAGAATTCACCTTTCCAAACACGTGTATCAAAACCAAAACTGCTTTTTACATGGAAATAATCTAATCCTATCACCCTCAGACTGCAAAAGACTTCCCCACTTCCCCCCCACTCCCTTATCTCCCTCTTACTCAGAATGTTTGTACTGATGAAACTGAGAAAGCAGCTTTCTCCCTTACCACACTGTTTATTGTGAAAGAGGAGAACCCTCTGTCCACAGCTTGCACTATCGAGACCTTCTTTGTATGTCAGAGAATTAACTGATACTTTCTTCGGACTGTTTGACAAGGTTTTGTATTTGATTCTTTTGCCACTTGGTATATCCTCTTTGTGAGGCTTGAAATTTCAACAAAAAGAGAAAAAAGAGCCAGAAACATTTAATAAAGTTGTTTGGGCAAGATTTGACGGACATTAAAAGCCAAGTAACAGAAGTAATCGTGAAAGACAACTTAAAAGCCTGTAATGGAAGAAAGTCTTGCCATCTGGAGAATCACAGCAAAACATTAACAGCGAACTAGAACACGGAAAGGAAATAAAGCTGCAATAGCAATGCCGCTCCGCTATACGAACACAGCACTTTCCCTACTCTTCATGAGGAAAACTATTGATGTTGAACAAGTGATACAGTTCTCTCATATTTATTACTACATTGGTAAGCTTTGCTACAACACCGCGATCCCCAACATTACTACATGACTTTGATGTTAAATGTAGATTGGACTGGAGGTCTCCACAAGTGCAGAAGAAAACTGGGGTGAGTTACTTATCTCCCTTTTTGGCAACTGTATTAAAACATCAGATGTAATACTAAAGTAGTACATAGAGGTTACACACTTTAGACAAACTACAGGATTTTAAGTTTCCAACTTCAGTAAGACCCATGGAAAGTAAGCAGGACAAAACCTAAAATTAACTGAAGAACAGGAGGAAGAATTCAGCGTACCTTAAATAGGACTACCTCCTGAAGTGAAGGTACTGCAATTACTTCATAAATCTTTCTGGAATTGCTTCACAGATTACAGGTTTAATTAAGAAAAACATTATATTGAAGGGAAGTTAAGCTTCTAGAGACCTAGCTATGTACTTAAAACATTAAGAGCCCCAGGAGTCCTGGTGGGATGTCTGTCTTCAGACTGCACAGTGTTTAAGTTCATTACGAAATTATTTGGTTTAAATTTTAAGAGGATGCCATCTGTTTTGGAGAGATGCTATATACCACAAGGAACATAAAATGAAAAAGAAAACAAAGCACATCTGCTATTGATTCTGTTCATTGAACAGGCCATAAAAGAAACATCAGAACATAGTAAAAGAAGGGAGCACTTCCCTCCCCACCCTTCTACTATTAGCTCTCCGAGAAGCAGAGATTTTAATAAATAAAAATATAGAAAATTGTGCATTTAGGATGCAAACACTTCATGTTTGGTCAACAGATTTTAAGGCCAAATCCTCAGAACACAGAGGGAAAGAACCAGAGGACAATCTCAGAGGGATTCACTTAACGTGTAACAAGAGATACAAGTCACTTACATTAGGCCAACCAAATTACTGTTGATATACATTGCATTCCCAGAGAGACCTGCTACTAGGAAACAGGTGGTTTCAAGTGAAATAACTTGTCAACTTTAATAACTTTCTTCTTTTTTTGTGCCTTGCTCTAGAGCTTGTAAATGAGGATATACTCTAAAACATAGTAATTTCCCCAGACTGTCACAAGAAAAAGTAAAGTTTCATCCAAGACAAGTTAATTCCCTTTTTATTCTGATCTAGCAATGCTATCTCCAGAACTATTTGTAAAGTCAAAAGGCACAGAAAATGGAGTGCACCCAGCAATCACATATCCAATTCAAACCTCTGTGCAAGGTGGCAAACTTTCCAGTGTGCTCTTTAACAGCCTCAATGCAACGTGTATCCAAACAGGAATATTATGCTCTAGCTGAAGTACACCGCTTCTCAAACCTAAGGCCCATCTCTACCCACAGAGAGCACAGAATTTATCCTCAGGCATGAGAAGCCACAGGGTGGTTCTCTTCACCCAGGCTGTGGAAAAGGCAGCACCTGGGAGTGAGTGCCAGCAATCTGCCCAGGCCTGACTGCCCCACTCCTTGCCAGCAGCACAGGGACCAGAGAACACGTCCAGGAGGCCCTCACAAGCAGTCAGGAGCTGCAGCTCTGCAGAAGAATTGATGGCTTGCAGACCTCTAGGGGAGAGGAGACTGAGGTCACTATTCCACTCACTCATCGCCTTCCACAATCATCCCTGTTCTTCACAGGAGAAAGACAGTCAATAGAGGCTACTCCCTCTATTGTTTTGTTTTAATGTTTACCTTACTCAGCACACCCTAATTTCCGATATATCCATTTGGTATAAGCAAGGATACCTGGAAGCACACAGTTATACAGAAGCGGGCGCACAATCTAAAAATCTCATTAAGAACAATCCCCAGCATTTTCATATAAAAAAAAAACCCAAAACCCACCACATGCACAACCAACCTATTGCCAATTGACACTTCATTTTTTGTACAGGAATTACTACTTCACTATTTATTATATAAAGTTTGCTTCTTAAGGAACTCTTGAGGAATGCTCAATGGTAGAGAAATGGCTTTCAATTTCTTCAGAAAATACCTCTGAACAGTTCTAGGGTAGAAAGCTGGCAACCCTGAACTCCCATTAACAGGGAGATCAGCTGCTCTGCAGTTCAGCGAGGATGGTATCACAGTGCAGAGGAGGACACTGCCCCACCAGGTACTTAACCCTGTACCTGGTCCACACCAAAAGAAACAAGCCTGCCCTGCCGCTCCCACACATTCCTCTGATCCCACACAGAGGGAGGTGAAGCAGATCACTAATCTAACCACAGAATTAATGCTACAGATAAGGAAGAATAAGAAGTGTGATGTGACTAGTAGACAGCAGAGCCACTGCTTTAAGCAGCTGCACTCATATACCAGATAAAAGAATGTACCTTACTTAGTTCCACTCCTGCTTCAATATGTTCTTTAATTTTAAAGGGTTTTTTTCTACTTCCTGTGCTTTAATACTATTTTGAAGCAATTAAATTCAGTGTCATCAATTTGCACACTGTTGTGATTTTCACCATCCACACAGTGCAGAGTAATGTGGGAAATTCCGAACAATGACAAGAGATTTACAGAGTAAAATCCCCTGTGCGTCAACGCAGACTAGTTTCTTAAATGCTTCTGGAATGCAGACAAACCCTTCAACCTAATATTAAATTAAAAACATAAGCTAGTGTTAGATTCTTTATTGGTGTTTCTTGATGCTGTAAGTGTTAAATTTTAGGTGATACAGCACGGTGAACTTACTGGAACAGTGTGCTTTGCTCTAAACACTGCACTCGGGTTAGGAAAACATGCTGTCAAGCACTCTTCCTGGGGGAGCATCCTCCTCACTTTCACCTGATAACTCATGTAAAATTAAAACGCTCTCACGTTTTGTCTTCAGCAGGATGTGACCTCATGTTACCTTTCACTTTAATTAAAAATATACTGAAGTGCTCAAAAGAGGAAAAACAGGTATTTCCCACAAGCACAGAAAGTATTTTTACATCTTCACTCGCTGATTGTTGTCAGACTAAATTAAGTCTTTGCTCTCCTCCTTGTGAGCATGACAAGCTCATTGGCAGAACCACGGAAACTACACCTACTTTGGTAGTATGAGTGTTCACCTTTCTACTACTTGCAAATTACTACTGCTATTGCCAGGAACAACAAAGATTAAGACTTAGTTATGGAAACAGACAGCTGATGAAGACATTAAAGTAGTATCTGTAATCATCAAGGGACTAATTCTGATCTCTGCTGATAAATATTCATCTGACTCCAACAGAATACAGCTGTTCACAGAACAGAAAAAAATCTGAACTAAGACTCAGAATTTCTCAAGAAAGTACATTTCTTTATATAGGTACCTAAAACCAAACTCAGGTACCTTTCATTTTCTTTTATTTTGAAGGCAAAAACTGAACACAGAACACAAAAGTACAAGATTACAACAGATTCCTCATTCAAGAATTAAATTCCTTATAGCAGAGTGGAGATCAATACACACAAAGTAACCAAAAGCCTTCAGAACCTCCACAAACCACCGGCAACGGCTTATCTATAAACACGAAACTAGATGGAATTTTCATTAAATTTCCCTCTTCCAATTGAAAATTTACTTGAAGTTATCTTCAGCTGATAAGAATAAACTGGTGCATTTACAGGGCTATTCCACTTGCTGTGCTCCTGTGCTGTGTACCAATATGTAAATTATTACCTCACTCTGATTTCTTATTTTTTATATAATTTCATTTATGCCCCTATTCAAATAACATTTCTCATAAATCTCAAGTTTTATTACAAGTAGAATGATCATCCCAGATATCGACTTTCCTATAAAATGCATGCCAAAGAAAAAGGTCTCCATGTTCTACAAACACACACTTTTGGATAAGGATCAAATACCGGCTAAGTCAGTCCATCTGAGAAATAGCAACTGAACGTATTTACAATTTAGTTACCCCCCCACACCTTTTTGTTTTTTTGTTTTTTTTTTTTCCCCTACAATGCAGAAAAATCACATGTTCAGGGAACCACACTGAACTTATGCCACAATATATGCAGACCTAGTATCTTTCTTCTGTCACATATTTTACAGGATACTTTATTCCAACAGATTTTATTTCTCTAGTTGTGGATTATTTTGTTTACCAATATTTTGTATAATTACTACAATTACCTTTGTAAAAAAATTAGCTATCCCCCTTAGTACATCATCATCTTAAAATAATTTTGAGGTTTGGGTACTTTTCAAACTGATTGATGATCATCTAAATATTATTTCCTGCGTAACTTAATTATAAAACTCTCAGTAATCACTTTGTGTACAGCAACTGTTTTCTCAGCCCACATCTGCCTGAGGGAAGGTATCTGACCTCTCTCGCATCTCACGAGCTACAGTCACAAGAGACCCAAGAACATTTATTTTCATCTGCTCTACCAATGATAACTGTAGCTGCTTTCCAATAGCACTAGGCAAACAGATTGCCAGTAGCAGATAGGCAGTATCTGTGTCAAAACACCCCCCCACCACCACTTACATAGTCCAGATCTGCTTTAACACGATTGGACGTTTTGTTGAAATGTAGACAACCGTATTTATTTCAACTCTTAACAATTCTGTGGATTATTCTTAGCTTTTACTTATTTCCATTTCAGATAAAATTTGACTGAACAGATTAGTGTTCACTAAGACATGTTTCAAGAGCAATGCTGTGCACTGTATAATAGAATTCCACAGCACAACTCAGAGTGCATCCCTTTCAATAAATACTGCACGGAAAAATAATCTGTCACTCAAAGATGCAATATAATTCTATAGCACTCTGGAGTTGATGCAGGCAGAATACACAAACATTTAAATAGAAGACACTTTCTCAATAAACCTGTAGAGCAGAAGCCCAGAAATGAAAATTTAAGAAAAAGCATATTTTAAAAAGTCTTCCTGAACTAGCAGCAAGATAAAAATAGAAAAAAAATCACTCTAATATAAAATTAACGTTTAGATAATTGCATATATATAAGTGTGTCACCTTTTCCATACGCAAACTAAATTTCACATATCTACTAATACAGGACACGGAAATCATTCCAGGTATCACCAGTTCACACAGACAATAAAAAGAAATGCTGTAATTCATCTGGTAAGTGTAGCGATTACTGTTAAATGACCAGATTCACAGGTTACCTCAGAAGAGCAGTAGACCACACAGAGATAGTACTATCAAACCTTTACTACACTGAGCAATAAAGCTGGGAAATAAGATTAAGGAACATGCACCCTGTGCAACTACTTCTGGATGTGACTTGACTTTGCTCTACGTGTCTGCATTCATCAGTTCATGCACTGCCCCCCCCGAAACACAGGCTCCACTTGAGTCTGAAAGCAGTACTACCAGGATCAGGTAAATCTGCACTTCTATTACTAATTCCATCCAAAACTGGAAATAAAATCCACCCAATTGGCTTCTACACAAGGCAGTTCAGCTGATACACACAAAGCTTGGGCTGACAATGTGTACCCTACCTCAGGGACCTAATACACAGGCATTAGGTGTTTCTGCATCACCACACTTCCTTACCACTTCTGAGCAAAGCCTCATCAGGTGTAGCCATCGTGGAAATCTTTTAACTGTCTTTAAGTAGTATTATTTCTAAAACTGAGACCTTGGAAGACACATACCAGCTTTGGGAAAGAGCTGCATCAGTCAGGTTTATCCACAAACCTGATGATCCACCACTGCCAAAAGTCAACCAGACTGCCTCGTACCCTCCTTTCTGCATGCACTACTGCCTTGTCCCTTCTCCCCAACAGGTGCCTTCAGGCACAGACCTTCCCAAAAATCTACTGTAGACAGGAAGAGGGAGTAAAGCTCATCAATTACAAGGTCAGAACAGAAAAAAAATCCTTGCTACTGTAAAGTGTAACCTGGAATAGAAGAATACTCAAATGGCTGGGAAAGTACTTCAAATGAAACAGTATCAAGCAAGACCATCCTGGAACAGGAGACTCGAAGTCCACTGCAAGAGACAGAGATAATAATACCAAGGCAGCCACTACAGCTGGGAAGAAACACTACCAAGAGGTAAAGGTAAAAACTGATAGATACTGAGGATAGGAACAAACCCAACTAGGCAACACAGGAGAACTGAGCTTAAAAAGTAAAAAGATGCCAACAGAATATTACTAAAGGTGATCTCCAGAAGCACGTGCAACTGTATTGACTGCTACAGAATAAATGGTGGGGTGGGTTTCTGTGCAAAGTAACAGTTAAATGTCTGCAGAAAATGAGTAGTGCGCGCACTTGTAAGAACAGACTGCAAGTAGCACCAGCAAAGACAGACCTATTTACCAATGGAAGTCTGCATGTGCATGCAGTTATGTTTGTGGTTAACATAATCTGACTGCACCAAAAAGTTGTTATTGCTATGAGGAGCTCGCCCTTTTTGTCTTTCCTTACATGGGTATTCTGAAGAGAGACTAACATTTATTAGGATCAGTGCATCATGCACATGTTATAAATGCAGTTCAAGTTTGACCTTTATACTGTAAACCCCATTCCCAACAGATATGAAGCAGCAGCATTTAGGATGAGAAACACTATGATAGTGTGTTTCCTAAAGAAGCAACTGATTTCATCTGTATCACAGCTGATTCTTCTGAAGTACTACAACTGTACACTTGTTACATATATAATGTTTATGATATAGGTAAAAGAGCAGTAAAGCTAAATTATCTTTGACAAAGATACATCAGCAGGCTTTTCAACTGAGATTCCTGTCCTTCAAAGACATCAGTGGATTACAAGACAGAAAACAGTGTCAGTGGAATGGGAATTAGTGGGGAATAATCCCAGCCACTTAGTGGAACAGAGTTAGTGAGGAATAATAGTAGGAAACAATGCAAGGAAGTTTACTCACATCTCTTGCTTCACTGAGAACATGGAAATGGAAGAGGCCTATACTAACAAAGGCAGACTTCTTTTAGAAAATACTATCCTGTTTATTACAACAGGAACTTGAAATTTATTTTTTTAAGTCATGAGGAATTACATTCCCCCAATAGTTCTAAATATATCCAGATGATTTGCCTCCAAATTAGAACAAAATTTAAAGCTAGTCAAAAATTATTAGCATACACATGCCAAACAACAAAACTGCTAGTTGAATAAAACCAGCGAACATACTTTAAAGAAAGAAATAGACTTCAATTTAAGCATGTGGAATAAACTAAAGGGCATATGGCTACAAAAATCTACATACTTCTAACATAGGAAACTACTGTATAAAAGTTCAGAATCTATAATTAAAATACTAAAGCTATAAACAGGAACTTATTCTCATATGTGTTCATTGCTACTGTATCTCCACTCACATCTTTTCTACAGCTGCCACTGTTTCACTGCTGTAACAAAATAGTATAAAAGCCTAACTGATCCAAAAAAGTGTTCCAAAATATAGTAAGAAAAAAAAGTTCACTGCTATATAGCGTACATGAAACAGTATTGAAGGGCGAAAAGATTTCTTGCCATTATCTTTGACAGAACTACAGTTATGTAACTTACATTTAATGTTATATAATTGACCAACAGCAAGCTGTCCCTGATCTACCCGACTCTGTCAATGAGGGAAGAAGATCAGCAGACACCATCAACTCAAGTTCAGCAAGACATACAGCACAGTCTCCCACAGCAGCTCTGTAGCCAAGCTGGATAGCTGCAGATTCTGTGGACCATCAGGCCTACACAGCACTGGTTGCAGGGGTCCAAAGTCTAACTGCAACCAATTACAAATGACATTGTTTAGCGACCATACCGGGGCCAGTACCTGTGCTGGTAGACAGGAAGCTGAAGACCTGTCAGTCTGCCCTGGCTGTGACAAAGGCTGCCTGCACACTGCATTGCATTTGCAGTACCAGGGATAGTGATTATACCGCTCCCTCTACCTGGCACTTAAAGAGTCCATCACCGCAACACTGTGTCCACTTTGGGGTCATGCAATACAAAGGAGATCGGAAAGAGCCAGACAAAGCAGGAGGACATGAAGGTAGTTGAGCGCTGCAGCACACACCTTAGGCAGGAAGCTAAGGCAGCATGCCATCGCCTGTAAAACAGGCCACTACGGTGATGGAATCTAACTGCAGTCCTTCACCACTGAAGGGTAAATGAATACAGGCAAGACAAAAACAGCCTCCCTTCAGAGGTGCACAAATGCAGGGTAAGAGGCAGTGGTCCCAGGCTGCTCCAAGGGAAACTCCAAATGAAACATTTCTCCCAGTGCACATGGTGAAGAAGTGAAACAGGGAGCCAAACAGAGGCTATGGAATTGCCATCAGAGATTTTTCAGAAACACCACACAAAGTCCTAAGCAACCTAAACTAACTTTGGAATTGTCTTCCCTTGAGTACAGGGTCAGACTGGATGACCTCCAGAAGTCCCTTCCAACTTACACTTTTCTAGGAGGATACTACAAATGTTCATATTCGCTCTACGATCACATGTTAAATGTGTCTCAAGGAACTTGGCAGAACACCATTTATGCTGGTCCTCAAGGAAACCAGCAAAGAGAGAAAACTTCTGTCTTCAGGCTTAGATGAGGTGCAAATTAATATTTCAGATCTTCCAGAGAAACTCTGAGGAAATAATTTGACTACACAAAGAAATAAAACCAGAAAGTATTTTAATGAAAGAAATAAAACCAGAATGTATTTTAATGGCTGTTAATGCTGCGTTCAGGGCAAGAACTGGTACGACTACATTACATCCTGGCCAGGCCAGTGTTTTCTACTTAAGCCTAGAACTATTTTACAGTTAATCACTTCTGCCTATATACTGCATTTCTTCACATTTTGATACTTTGCTACTTATTTCTGGATTTTTTCATTGTCAGTAAGCATCTGTATTATACTTTCCACTACAGCAACCCATTAAAACTCTGCTTTATAGGTTGCCAGCCTCAGGGCAGGACTGGGGGGAAATACAGAGAAAATGGACATAAAATTTTTGATTGCTTTTGTTTTCTAAATTTAATTTCAACATTAGAGCCAAAGGAAAAATCTAGTTTTTCCTTTCCAGTCCCATAAACTGTATTTTCTTGGTGAAGTACCTAAATAAAAGGTTTAGAAACATCCTTGCTATTGAAGGGGCAGAGTGATTTTAAATCCAAGAGAATTTCCCAAGAAGTGAATACAAGATATAAGATCACAATTGATAGCTGATGTTCATATCTATCCTTTAAGAATTTTTCAAGAGAACAAAAATGTATTTCACATTTGCATTTCACTTCTAGTATTGCAGTGCTGTGACTTTTGTATCATCTCTTCAAGCTGTTCCTACTTCAGAAAAAAGAGAAAAGAGGATTTTTTTCATGAAAAACAAAAAAGTACAGAAACATCCTATTTTGTATCTCTTCCCTCAGTTTTGCAAGTCACGCTGGTATTTTATAAAATAAAGGAGGTTACAGTGATAGTCCCTGACTATACCTGGTCTCACTGAGGGAATTCCATGTCAATATCTTAGTAAAAAGTCAACTCATTTTAAGAGTATGTTACTCTTCTGAAAACAAGTAAGTCCTAAGACTCGATACAAAATTCAAAAAGGTTGAAGCATTAACTTTATATTTCACCTAAGGCTAAGTCTTATCATGGCAACCATTAAGAAACAAAAACATTTCACACTAGGCAAGCTATCAAACTTTTGCTTCTGTTCACCTATACTAAAGGAAGTTCAGACTGGCTTTTGTAAATGCAGGCTGTAATCTTGCAAACAATTAAGTGAATGGTTAACTTTGCAGAGGAATCTAGCTTAAACTTCAAATAGCTGAAGTTAACACACGTGATTGTATGATCAGGCTTTTACTGTGAGGTACTGATAACAGACCTAACTTTATGCTGATAATGTAACCAAATTTAGCAACATTTTTATTCCAGACCTTCCTTGTAAATAAAAAAAGGCTTTTAATTACAATGAAGACATCCTCTGAGAAGCCTTATCATAGATGAGTGCTGGCTTGTACAACTCTCACCCTTTGTTCCTTCCCTAAAGCACCTCTTCAGCAGTGCTGGGGTTTGGCATACCAGTTAACAGGCACAAAACAAACTGGATCAATGAACTGAACCTTGTTAAAAACAGTATCGCAAAAAAGAAAGTTACAACGGTAAGCAGTTTCTGTTCTTGGTTACCATGCAGCTACATAAACATTCAAACAAGCACAAGTGAAATAGTGACACAAGGGCCATGTTAGCCAAGACTGCTGCCAAAAGAAACAATAGTAAAATTACGGCCTCACCTAAACCTGCATCTACCTCTTCGTAACTCACTGGGATGAATAAGCACACTGACACAAACGGAGGCAGGGAGGTACCCGATGGCCTTATATGAGCCCATGCTTTCAGTCTCTTAAGATATGCATGCCAGGATCCTGCTTTGATGAAAACATTTTAATTTCCTTTATTAGCACCCTTTCAAATTAAGTTTACTAATTGTTTACAAGATCTGCTGCAACTATGACCAGAAGAGGCACAGGGTGTGGGGCGTGAGAACATTTAACATGTAACCCAGGATGTAGACTGCAGTGTATCATCAAAAAAAAAAAAACCCAAACCAACAAACAAACAAAAAACAACACCCCATCTGTATTCATAGACTAAGATTAAAAAGCTGAAAGAACTCCCAGGAACACTATATAATTCTCCTAGAAACAACAATAACTCAAAGCAAAAATACTTCACATTTCACTTGTCCTTATTTGCCCTGGTCTCACTTACACGAGTACTTTTTGTTTGTTACTTTAGGAACAGGCTGTGACCGAGTAAGATCCATTGTTTTTCAATAAATAAGTCTGCAATCCAGTTGTGTAATTACCCCTGACTTAACTATCCCCTTCTTTTTAAACTGAGCTCTCAACTTCATAAAAATCCTAATAAATGTCACTACAAACTATAATTTTAGATTTAATCTTCTCATTCCAAGACCATCTATTTTTTACTGGGTTAGATTTCTAATAAATGAAGTTACTTCTGCATAACTGGAAATATAGACTATTGAGCTCCTTTTTAATTAACAGGTATTTGGTAGGTTTCTATATTCAGAAACCCTTTTACAGTGGTCAAGCTGTACTACTTTAAAAACACATTAAGTTCCTATAATTCATATAACCAATCTTTATACAACTGTTTACCATGAGATTCTAATTTTACTCATTTCTTCCTGATACTTCAATATGTAGCACATCAGTGAAAAAAAGAAACATATTTGTAGAAATAGACTTCGATAGATAATGGGAAGCAAATTAAACATTACAGAACAATATTTTCATGTCTGTCTCCAGATTACACTAGATACTCCTGATGTTTACATCTGACACTTAAAAAAAAAAAAAACAACCCACAATTTAATGCAACTGAAAGGTTGAAGAACACTTAAAAAAAAAAATCAGCTACAGACCTGAAAAAAGCAGCCAAAGAAAACCCTGGAAACATAGAAGGTCAGGGTTCTACATGAAGTCCCAAATGATAGATTCCAGTTCAGTTTAAGCAATAGTTCGTAATAATCAAAGAGTAATTTTCAAAATCTAGATTTCCCAAATGGAAATAAAGTCAGGAGTTTATTCAAAGATTCACATAGGGAAGAATTTTCCCAGGAACTTGCCTTTATAAAGTCATTTTTTAAAATTACTTTGGAATATATGTAGTAGTGGCGGGGGGGGGGGAAATCAGCCTAAAGAGATATTTCAGAGCAGGAGAAATATTTTAAACATATTATGCATACAAAACACACCACGGTAAGCCCATACTAAAATAAGTACTACACCAAAATATTAAGCATTACAGCTGCGTACTTCTGCTGAGCCAAAGCCTCTATTCAAAGGGCAAAGTACGTTTCAGAACTTGTTTTTCTTTCAAAACCATTAATTCAAGCAGTACTAGAGAGCTACCCAAAAAGAAAAAGAAAAAAACCCAAACCAACCAAACCCACAAACCCAAAATCTACACACCTCTTACAAGTTAAATGGATTCTAGAAACCTGAACAAAGCCGCTACGATCACTGGTTGCTAACAAAACACTGGTAAAAGCACAGAGCTCTTGCCGAATCCCGTAGCCTGGCACTAGGCCTCAAAAACAAGGAGACAGCCTAGGAGCCAGAAAGTGAGCAGCTCTATAGCAGCGCACCCAGGGAAGCCTTTCCCCTTCCTGCCAAATAGTGATCCAGCAAGGAAGTCACCCAGCGCAGCACCAGAGCTCTGCCCCGACAAGGAGCGTGGAGCTCGGCTCCTTCCAGCTGCATTACCCCTCCGGAGGGAAACCCGCGAGGTTCATCTGGGAAAGAAAGTGCAAGAAAAGTGAAACCTTCCTGCGAGCTGAAAAAACGAGCGGCCACGGAAATTCAGAGTAGCTCCCTTACGTCTCCTCTGCAGAAAGCACCTACAGGATTGTCCCCTCTTCAGCAAAAGGTTCAGACGCAATCCTCACGCAGCAGGGTATACAAAGCCTGGGAAGAAATACTCTAAACCATTCATATCTTTATATAAATAACACTATTAGATGCTGTACACAACAGATAGTACAACAGCATACAACAGACATCATCACAACAGTGAGCTGAACCTTCCGCTTAAAAAACCTGAATGTCACATAAAATGTAGAAAGAGCAACAGGTTTACTGCACTGAGCAGGATCAGTAAGACCTGACAGATACCCCTGAGCCAAGCCTATACAAAAAGTCTCCCTGTTAAATGAAACTAACTACCAGCAAACAAAACTAATCCATCCAAAATTAAATGGGAACCAAGGCAAGCTTATTTAGCTCACAGAAGCGATCTACAGACAAAATGAGAATCTTGGTGGCACCTCATTGACTTAAAATGCAAAAATGTTAGAAGCTACAACTGAAGATCACCCAAAAAAGTCACACTTACATCGTCTCTCCAGTCTTAGCAACATGACAAAGAAACTGATCCAGTATTGGACACACTTCCTTCTTTCCTCTCTTCTCAAAATCTGTTGGTATGAGAACGACACAAAGAAAATGGTAAAAGAAGATAGGACAGAACAAAAATTCATAATAATCAGCGATTTGTTTGCTTTAACGATCAGTAAAGCTGCCACAAATTTTTTTTTCACGCCTTCGCAATGCTTTAGTTGTTCCCAAGAGCTCCACCAGCTTCCCAGCTCTGTAAAACGCTTAATATTTCCGTGTGGTGAAACTACATGCATCTGAGTAGCCAAAGTTGATTTGCAACTTCTTTTGAGCGGCTACCACAGAGAAAGAGGCTGATTTCCTCATGCTGCACCCAGCAAGGCAAGCTCGCCCAGAGCGGACTAGGGATGGACAAAAAGGAAAAAGAAAAGGGGAGGGAAAAAAAAAAAAAAAAAAAAAAAAAAGGAAAATGCCGAGGGAGGGCAGGCGGGCAGGCGAGAGGAGGGCACTGAGGCGAGGGGAGCCCCAGGCCTGTCGGAGAAGGGGAGACGGTGGGGTCACTAACCTCCCTCTGCTGCTCCCCCTTCACGCAGCCCAGAACGAGCCCGGGGAGATCGCCAGGGCAGCGGGGACTCGGGGCTCACCGCCTCCTTCCCCACAGGGAGCCTCGGCGCCCCTCCCCGCTCTGGGGGACCCCCTTTCCTACCACACCAGCAGCCCCCTCCCCGGGGCCACATGCACCCTAGACCCCAGAAGCCTCCACCCTCGTTCGCTGGACTCCCCAGACTCCACCCCGTGCCCGTGCACCCCACAACCCCTTGCACCCCCCTCCTGGGTACCCCCCCCCCCCCCCCCCCCCCCCCGCCCCCCCCCCCC